>PITA01000926.1:161606-226349 GCA_004023965.1 Spilogale gracilis
TTTAATGGCTATACTATTATACTATACAGATTTTATCTAGTCCCTTCCAGAGAGCAAAGAAAGCTGTTTCAAGTGTTTTTTTTTTTTTTAAATAGGGATTTTTTTTTTTTTTTTTTAAGATTTTATTTATTTATTTGAGAGAGAGAGAGAGATCACAAGTAGGCAGAGAGGCAGGCAGAGAGAGGGGGAAGCAGCTCCCTGCCGAGCAGAGAGCCCGATACGGGCCTGGATCCCAGGACCCTGAGATCATGACCTGGGCCGAAGGCAGAGGCTTTAACCCATTGAGCCACCCAAGTGCCCTCAAGTGTTTTAGTCTTATAAATCCCCTGTATAAAATGCCTTCGTTGGACATTATTTTCATTAACTTGTCTAACTACCTCTTTAGAGTTCATTCTTTTTTTTTTTTTTTTAAGATTTTATTTATTTATCGGAACACAAGCAGAGGGAGTGAGAGAGGGAGAAGCAGGCTTCCCGCCAAGCAGGAAGCCCAATGTGGCGCTCAATCCCGGGTCTCCAGGATCATGACCTGAGCCGAAAGCAGTCGCTTAACCACCTGAGCCACCCAGGCGCCCCTAGAGTCCATTCTTAATGCACATATATTATATATTGTGTTATAATACACTTTTTAATCATTTTCCCTATATACCAATTATATGCCCACAAACAGTATTTTCAAGTGCCCATTTTCACACTCAGAAAAACACTGAATATAGTTAATTTAAAAAATAGTTTTCAAATAGGCTAAAATGACATCTCATTATCATTTTTTGCATTTATAAGATTATTACCAAATCTGAATATATTTCCATATTTTATCAGCCATATTAACAATCATATCTCACTTATGTTAAAAATAATTTTCATAGTCACTTTTCTTTCAGCTTGCACATGTTATCTTCAGAGTCGAAAAAGTTTAAACTTTTATGTAGTCAAATTTAACTTATCTCTGTGAAATTTTGTATTTGGTACCATTTACTGAAAACCCCTGTACAGGCAGTCACTGAATTTTGTACTGGAATTTTTACTGGTTGGGTTTTTATAATTAAATATCCCGCACACTTGAAATCCATACTGGAATAAGAAGTGAATTACTGCCCACACTTCTCCCCCCACCCCAACGCCTAACTGATTTATCAAGGTCTTTTTTGGAGTATTTGCCTTCCTATGATTAGGAAAGGTGACTATAATGTTACCTTGATCATATACCAAATACCCACATACAAGATATATTTGACAAATCCACATGGGTGTACTTTTTTTTCTCAGTTTCCTTTCTGCACTTCAGATTCCTGAGTTAAAAGAGGAGACTGGGCCCAGAGACCTGAAATATTTAACCTTTGAAGAGGATGGAAAAGCTATTTTGAGAGAGAGTTTACAGACTTAATGAAAATCCAACATCTATCGAAATATTTGCAGAGAAAAACATGCAACTAAAGTATGTGAGAAATAAACGGATTCTATAAATTTACTTAGGACCATATAACCAAAGTATATTTTTAAGAACAAAAATTAAAATGTGTATAAACGTCCTATACCCCTCATTTTGAACCGCAGTCATTTTCTAGTCCTGCCTCAAGCTTCTCTTCTTACACAAAGCCCTTTCCTTAACATTCCTAGGTAGAAATGATATGCATTATTCGATGCCCTCACTCTGTTCTAATGTTCTTATGACATTCTCCCACAGGATCTGTCATTACAATTCTTTCTTGAAATAGCCTCTCTTCCCAGAGGAAGTCTGTTAGAATCGAAGCTATTATTATGTATCTTGGCATTCCTAGCATCTGAAAGAATGCTAACGTGGAGAGGCTCAATAAATATGTGTGGACTGAATAAAGGCAGGTTACCATGGAAATTAAGATCACAGTCTTTGGAATCAAAGAGGCTTGGGCTGAAGTACCACCTCTGCTGCTTATTGGTTTCTTGACTCTGAGTAATTTCCTTATTCCCTGTGAGATTCCATTTCTTCATCTGTAAAATGTAGATAATGATAACAAACATGCAAGATTACTATTAGACTTAAATGAGATAATATAGGTAAAAAAATTCAGTAATGTATGCATCGAATATGTGCTCAGAATGGTAATTATTAGTAAGAAATAGAAACTATTAGTATGATGTAGTGCCCGTAGTAGTAACTAAACTAGTATGACAACGGAATAAAAAAGGTTCCATTTCTTCAGGATTTGTTAGAAATCTTTCTGAACAAGGTAACTACAGAATTTATTGTACTACTACTTTGTATTTTAACTTACATAAGCAAATAAGTTTACACACTAAAATTTACTTTTGTTCACATTATAGAATAATTCATGAAATCTACTAATATATTAAATTTGAAAGAATGGAAATTCTGTTTACATGTGTTATTTTGTTGTTTTTCTCATCCACATTAAATGAATGCATGTGTGTCATT
The DNA here is from genome assembly GCA_004023965.1 of Spilogale gracilis. Classification (NCBI taxonomy): domain Eukaryota; kingdom Metazoa; phylum Chordata; class Mammalia; order Carnivora; family Mephitidae; genus Spilogale; species Spilogale gracilis. Next base: position 164,020 of record PITA01000926.1, read on the forward strand.
TGTATAATTTGTTCTGCAATATTTAATAATATGGGATTAGTAATTACTCTCAATGTATAAATTATCTTATAAATTTTATAAAAATATTTAATTAACATACTGAACAAAATGCAAATTCCCTTAATTAAATCAGCTATCCTAGAAACATTCTGTGAATTATTACATAGGTATTTTTTAAAAGTGGGAATTTGAATTGATTTAATCATTCATAACCAGTATCGTTATGTAGTCTATTGGCACTAATGGAAGTTAACAATAAACGCTGTACCTGCGAACTGTGTTAAGTTAAATACTGTTTAGCTAAGTATAAATTTTCATTTACATCCCACCCACTTCTCAAGTTAATTAGGGGTGGCACACCAAAAAAAGATGTAAATATTATTTTCGTGATTATCTATTTCACTTATATCACACTTAAGTTCTCAGGTTTCAATTTTTTAAAGTTTTATTAACCTGTATTACATGATCAGATTTTCTTATCATGGGAAGAAAAGCACCAACAAATCAGGAACCATGGGTTCGAGTCCCGGCTCGGCCCTTACAGAACACACCCATCAGGTGTCAGTAACATATACCCTCATCTAGAATATCAGAATGTGGGACAGGAAGTATCTCAGGAGTCAAGCTAATTATCAGTTCTCTTTCTTCTGAAAAATTTATTATCCTTTCCAACTCTCAAGTTCCTATTTATTCTCTAGATATTCAGACTTTTAACCCGAGTCATATTAACATTTAGTGAGAGATATGGACAGAGTACACAAATTATGACAGGTAGGAATGAAAAAAGGGTACTGGGATTAATGTTTACTGTTCTTGAAGTTAGTGAGTCTCAAGAACTCAGAGTGGATGCTGGTATTACAGAATAAGTAGTTTCAAATTCTCTCCTGGCTGCAGCAATACAAGAGGACTTGGGTATAGACATTTGACCTGCATTTTCCCTCTGCATTTATCACTTGCTCATCCTTTACTTGCATGCCAAGTATTCAAATCTCACTCATTTTTTCAAGACTCTATTCAAATCCTTCTGCTTCCGTGGAAAGCTTCCTTATGTTCCTTACAAAGACCCAGAACAATTTATACAGACTTCTGTGATGACTCTGAACACATACTATTTTCTCTTCAAGGACAGAGAACATTTCAGATGCTGTGCGTACCAAGGAAAGGATGAGGAAGGATGCTTTGTTTATAAAATTTTGCCTAAGAAATGGCTAAATGATTGACTGAACATATGCATGTATGTATGCATGCATGCCAAGTACGAATAAATACATGAATGAATGCATGCATGAGTAACATGAGATGAAACTGAAAAATTATCTAGGACCTAGTATTAAGGGCCTTTTAGAGGGAACGCTGGAGGTAGAGGAGGAAACCCATAGCATGGGAATGGCATATGACTTCTTATATACATTGCCATGTTGGATGTGTGTGTGCATGCATGTGTGTGTACGAAATGAAACGAAATGAGTCGTTTATATTTAATAGAGCAAATGTTGTGCCCTTCCCCACCACTACCAGGCAAACACAGGTGCTCCCTCTCTTGCACAGTTTTGGAGATACCCCTCCAGATGCTGCTCTCCTTACCATTTCTTTCTTTTTTTTAAAATATCTTTTTGTTTATTTATTTGAAAGAGAGAGAGAGATGAGTGAGAGAGAGCATGAGAGGGGAGAAGGTCAGAAGGAGAAGCAGACTCCCCGCGGAGCCGGGAGCCAGATGTGGCACTCCATGCCAGGACTCCAGACCACAACCTGAGCTGAAGGCAGTGGCTTAACTAACTGAGCCACCCAGGCGCCCCTCTTCTTACCATTTCTAACTGCACACAAAAGCTGCAGGATTTGGTGAGTTGGTACCGTTGTGTCCAGTGTTAGTCTTAATTCTCAAGAGTCGAGTGCTAACTCAGCCATTTATGGTCAAGTGTCCTTGGAACCGCAGAGCTCTCAAGATTCATCTGTGCTGGTAATATTGTAACTGCTATCTCACACCCTCGAAAACTTCCTCTACACGCAGAGTGGAGTCTGATTTCCTTAACGTGGCTCACTCTTGCCACCCCAATTCACAGCCCTCCTCCACCTTCATTTTCCCACAGGATGCTATTTCCTCTAACTGGAACATTAACTACCACAATCACATTTTTCTTTTTTGTTTTGCTAACGTACACTCATCTTTTATGTCTCAGATTAAATAACACTTGCAGGACAAAGAAATTTTCACTGAACACTCAAGAACGAGGGAGTGTCTCTTCAACTCACTCCCTGATAGCTCTACATTGTGCTTATTGAAGCATTTATCCCACTGTGTGATCTTATCTGTTTACCAGTCTGTGTTCTATGCTTGAGTACATGCTCTCTGTAGTCCAGAAAGGTATCTTTTAAATTGAAGCGGCAGGCACAGAGCAGTACATTGATTAATATTTGATAAATGGACCCCAAATTATCACATATCACAGTAGTAATAATTTTAAAAGTCAAAAGGGAAAATTGTTTTCTAAATCACTATTACAATAATGAAACTAATTTCTAAGACTTGATGCATGGTGCTTAATGACCCACAGCTATTGTAACCGTTAATTAATTCTTATCAACTTTACATCATTCCTTAACAGTAAGAGGGGAGTCAAGAGGAATAGCGACTTGGGAAAAATATTGTCATGAGTGTGATTCTGAAGCAACAGAAGGACTTTTAGATGTAAATACCAAAAGCAAAAATTTAGAGATAAAATTTAAAACTGTAATTGTGGAAAAGAAGATTACATAACTTTTGTTCAGTAAGCTCTGACTAAATTGTCACTTTCTGGTTACACTCACAATCTACTGAATTCCCCCTCAATGAAATTATGCAGGAGATTTGGTGAGCAAGAATTAAAAATTTTTAGATAGCACCTAGAAGAGCAGCTTTCAAATGTTTTTTAAAGCCATTTCAAGAAATACATTTTTCTTGAGATCCAGTATTGATATGTAACATAAGCATGTAGAAACACCTAACTGAATCATGTTCTCATGAAGCAATACCTAAGTTACTATATGCAAGGTAATTTACTTTCAATTTACTTTCCAAAATAATCCCTGCAGATATGCATGAATTATTATACTTTCTTAATGGAATAATGAATGTTCCCAAATTAAGAAATTTAAGTTGGGTAATTTTATGTTTCCTTTCCTTTCCTTCTACTCTTTCCTTTATTTATATTCTTTATTTTGACTGATAGATTGAGAAAGTTGTTTTTTTAATGATTAATAAGAATAAATTGAAACAGTAAAGATAAATGAAGGTGTGAATAAGTCTAACAGTGTGAATAAGCCAATATCTACATAAAAGATTAAGCTCTAATGTGAATAACCATACAAAATTTATCTAAAGATTGAGATCTTACCTGACAGAATGCACTATCTACCTGACCTAAATGGACAAGCAGTCATACCCACAACACATTAGCATCAAAATTATATTTTTGGTATGCTACCTATAGTGATCAACGCCTCTCATTAAATTCACCCAAAAAAACCCTACTTCTCATTTCCTCTTAGTTATTCATTCTTCCAAAAGCATACTGGCTCTGCATGCATGTCAGACATGGCTCCAGTGGTACAGACACAATGGAGAAAAAGAGAGACATAGTCCCTGCCTCTACGGAGCATTCATTCTGAAGAAGCAAACTGAGAACAGCCAGAAAACAAGTACACACAGTCTAGATTGTACTAAGTACTACAAAGGCCATACAGAGGGTACTATAAAAGAAAAGAAGAGGAGAGAAGGAAGACAGAACCTTCGGACCAAAGAAGTCCTCTTTGAGTAGCTACAATAAAATCTGAGACATCAAAAGTGAAAGGAAACTAGTTGTGCAAAAAAGCTAAGGGCAGAATCTTCATGCAGAGAAATGGCGAAGACCCTGGGCAGAAATAACACTTCTTTGAGGGACTGAGAAAGATTCTGCAGCAGAAACATCAGCAAGAAGGAACAAGACAAGGTTGAAGAGATAAGCAGGAGCCAATCAGGCAGGGCCTTGTAAGTCACCGCAAGGAATCTGGATTTTGTTCTAAGTGTAACGAAAAGCTGCTGAAGGGCTAAGCCAATGTGTGACATGATCTGATTTATGCTTTTGAAAGATCACTTCTAAATGCTATGCAGAGAATGGATTAGAGAATGTAATCATGAAAGTCCAGATAAGAGGCTATTGTACTAAATCTAAGCCAAAAATGATGTTCCTTGCTTGGCCTAGGCTGGTGTTAATAGGGAAAAGCATGGAAAAATTCAATATCCATTCTGTAAGAGAACCTAGAAGGCTCACTCAGTACTAGAAAGGAGGAGAAAGGCAAAAAGAAGGATCGAGAATAACTTCTAGGAGGGGCAGGGGAGGGGAAAGAAGAGTGACTTCTAACTGTCTAGCTTGAGCAACTGGATGCATGGTGATGCTATAAACTGAGACAGGAAACTTTCAGAAGAAGGGAGGCACTTCATAATATCTGTCGGTCCCAGGGCTAGGTTAGAAATGAGGTACATGGGGCGCCTGGGTGGCTCAGTTGGTTAAGCGACTGCCTTCGGCTCAGGTCATGATCCTGGAGACCGGGGATTGAACCCCACATCGGGCTCCCTGCTCGGCAGGAAGCCTGCTTCTCCCTCTCTCACTCCCCCTTCCTATGTTCCCTCTCTAGCTGTGTTTCTCTCTGTCAAATAAATAAATAAAATCTTAAAAAAAAAACAAAAAACCCTGTTGCTTGTTACTCGTGCTTTATATCATTGCTTAGCTGTCTCTTGTTTTTCTAATTGTGAATAGTCAAACTCTTACCAACGTCTTTTCGCACACTACCTGGTCATCCTTCAGTACTACAAAAAAAGAAACAAGCACTTTATCTGACCTTTGTCTTATTCTGGGTGGCATCTTTTGAACCAGCCAGAAGAACCAGAGAGATGAGAGCCTATCAACATCCTCCCAATATAACCCACTGGCCAAAAGAGCATTCCATATTAAGTTCTAAGCATTTAAAGGGAGGGAGGGAAGGAAGGAAGGAGGAAGGAAGCAGGGGCAAAAGGAGGGAAAAAGAAAAAGAGACAGAATGAGAAAGAAGACTCCTTCATCCTACCTGTTCCTCCAACTCCCACCTCAAGTTTGAAGATACAACAACCTATTAATGAAGAAAGTCTCCAAGGTAGATGTAGCCTGCCGTAGATGTGAGAATAATGACAACTCTGCTCCCAGCGTATTTCTGTTCTTGCAAACCTCCCTTTTCATGAATTTATCTGAACCTTATATAACTGTCAAGACCAATCACACCCTCCTCAGCTCACAACCAAAGACCTGATCTTCTTACAGCATTTCTGCCCACCCTCACCCCCCATCCCTTCATCCCTGCCTGGTAAGAGAAGCTACTTAGATCTTGGTAACATATGAACCTTAAGGGTCTCTTGTAAATCAGGGGCCAGATAGATTACTATTGGCCAAAGTGATGGACTATATCCTATCAGTGAGGTTTTACTGAGTCCATAAGAATAACTCTATTCATAAATGTCCATGGTATGTGCTCTCCTTTCCTTATCTCCCGAGACAAGATAAAGATAATTGTTCTGCACATCTTGCACCCTGAGTGCAATATCACTGTTTAAAGAAACCTCCCAGAATCTCTTAATCAGTAAGGTAAACCCATGTCTACACTTCTGTGACTCACGGCATTTACTTCCGTTAGAGGACTAAACACTCTGCACTTTAACTCCAAGTGAAGGCTATTTATTACTTGTTTCTGTATCCATAGTTAACACAGAAGTATTCTTAAATATGCACTGCTGAATCAATAAAGTTAATGAGTGTATTAATACAGCATAGATGTAACACAGAGGATTGAAAATGGCAGGTGTATAATTTATATGTTTTGATTTATACGGATAAATTTCAACTTAAATTTGCAACAGTTTATTTTATTTATTTTCCTTAAGTATTGCAAGCATTTACTCACCTCTGCAGAGTGTTTGTAGTTTACAGTGTACTATTCAGGAAGGAGATAATCTCAGATGTCCACCAAAAACTTACAGACAGACTGATGTTGATGTAGCCACTACACAAATGATTTAGTAATGGTTATTCACTTGCCCCAGATCACAGGCACGTATCCATTTACCTCGAGAGTTTACATCAAAACCCAAAAATGGTCAGTTAAAATAAATTCTAATGATACAAATATCAGCACAGGCATGCCCCGTTTTATTGCACTTCACTTTTGGTTTTGTGCTTTGCAGATATTGTTTTTACAAATTGAAGGTTTGTGGCAGTATGCCAAGCAAGTCTATTAATACCATTTTTCCCAATAGCATTTGCTCCCTTCATGTCTCTGTTACATTGCGGTAAGTCTCACAATATTTCAAACTTCATTATTTTAAATACATGTGTATGTATGTACACATACATGTATTTTTAAAAGTAGGTTCCACACCCAACATGGAGCTCAGTGCAGGGCTTGAATTCACGACCCTGAGATTAAGACCGTAGCTGAGATCAAGAGTCAAATGCTTAACTGACTGAGTCATCCAGGCACTGCTATTATTATTATTATTATTATTATTATTATTATTATTATATTATAAAACAACAAAAACAAGGCTGGCAGTTTCTAGGAAGAAGGACTGAACAGCATAGATTTTACCCTCCAACTGCACTCCAGTTAACCTACATCCAAATATATATAAAACAAAATGTTCTGTTTTCCTTAATTTAGTTTTAGATTTCCCTTTGCGTCATATGATTGTGAAAAACACATCTATATCACTATGGTATCCAACAATAGCAGGTGAGATTCAATTAGTATTACTATAAACATTTTACAATACCCTGTTTAATACAAGGCACTTGATTACATTACCTTGCCTATAAACACTCTCTTTTGTTTTGCTTGCTTTGTAAAGATTCATTTGTTTATTAGAGAGAGAGAGAGAGTGCCAGCAGGGGGAAGGGGATGGGAAAAGGGAAAGACACTCAAGCAGACTCTATGCCGCGTGTGGGGCTTGACGTCAGGCTTCATTCTAAGACTGAGATCATGAACTGAGCTAAAATCAAGAGTGAGACACTTAAGGGACTGAGCCACTCAGACGTACCTTAAACACCATCTCTATTCCATTACATGTTGACAAAGCTTAGGTTTAGAGAAGAAACATAACTTGCATAAGATTTCCCTGCTAGTAATCAATACAATAAGTATCTAATCCCAAGAGGTCCCCAGAGTTTATACACTTAACTGCATGTTATGCTAATCCTCCTAACCATCAAATTCTATTCCTTGTTACCTCCATTCCTGGGAAGAATTCCTGAATTATAACCACTTGTCCCTCCACGAATGTGAAAATAATTATCTTTTTGTGATAATATATATATATATTTTTCATTCTACTTTCTATTTCCCTATAAGATTAATTTAGTTTTTAAATGTTGTTTATGGTAGTACCAAATCTCCCAGAAGAATTAATTAATGAATATTCTCCATTGCATTGTAATATGCAAAGTAATAAATGCCTTCTCAGATTAATAGCTGAAGCAAAACTAAGGTGGTTAATGAATCTCAAAGCCTATTTACTCTGAGGCAATAGTGGTTATTGTTCTTTTACAGTCAACCATATCATTAGGAGGAAATACAAGAGAAATATATTTTACCTCACCTGAAAGTGTTGAAGATGGTATTTTTATAAAGAGTTCAGCAAGATACATTCAAATACCATATGATATAGATATGTGAGCATTTTTAAATGATTTACAGCTTAGTGGGATTTACTAAGATAATACAATTTAGATTAATAAAATGAATACATTTAAGAAAAATTTTAATAAAGTAAAGGAAACAAAAATTTACTTATATTAATAACAAACTCCTAATCACTGATGTATAAATTCTATTTAATTTTTCCAGACTGTGGTTTACAGAAATTGTTCTTCTTGTTTGGTTTAATTACATGAAACTCACTGCAGAAGAAACTCATATGAATGGCTATTTTCATCACCTGGGGGAAATAAAATATTGGCTAATACAGAAATCATTTCAAATAGCTATTATGTGTGCATAAAAATTATGTTCTTAGTAAAAATCAGGAAGACATTTGGAAGTGCATTATATTTTTTCTTCTTTTTAAAAGTATCATTTACCATAATCTTCAAGAAAATATCATGAAACAATGAGCTCTCTGTCAGTCAGTTCCGGGATGAACAATGTTTCTCAAAAAAGTAGTTAGGGGGCGCCTGGGTGGCTCAGTCATTAAACCTCCATCTTCGGCTCAGGTCATGATCTCAGGGTCCTGGGATCTCAGGTCCTCCCTCTCCCATTCCCCCTGCTTGTGCTCTCTCTCTCTCTGTGTCAAATAAATAAATAAAATCTTTTAAAAAAAGAAAGAAAAGAAATACTGGCTTTTGATTCACAGTAAAATTATGCATGTTATGTCATGCCAAATCATTTAAAAATTTATTCTACATACACAGATGACAAAACAAAGGATAAAATACATAAATCTGAAACAAACATGTTTCTGCAGTATCAAAGAACTTTTGATTGCATAATTGTTAGTAACAGGAACAGCATTAATCCCTTAAGATAATAATATAACATCTTTAAGAGATGAGTAATTGATATATTACCTAATCACAACTAGCTACCTTGTTAATAAGATTTGGATGACCACATCAAAATTATGCATATAAAGGTGTCTAATACCCTGTCAAACATTTATTTAGATGATCAAGTTAGGCATAGCATGATATCTGGGGCGCCTGGGTGGCTCATTTGGTTGAGTGACTGCCTTCGGCTCAGGTCATGATCCAGAGACCCAGGATCAGGCCCCGCATTGGGCTCCCTGCTAAGGCGGGAAGCCTGCTTCTCCCTCTCTCACTCCCCGTTTGTGTTCCCCCTCTCACTGTGTTTTTCTCTGTCAAATAAATAAATAAAATCTTAAAAGAAAAAAAAAAGGAATATAATGACATCTAAAATATCTAATCATTGTTGTTGTCATAACCAAAAAATAAAGGACACCATTTTCTTTAGTTTTACATCATCCAGTCATAGGAAGAATGTTTGACCTATCTCATGATTCCTCTAGGCCTGTGTACATGTCTTTTGTTATAGGGGGAGGAGGACAGCAGTAATTTTTTGCTTCAAATGTCTTTATTTCTTTACCTCACAGATCTTGCTTTCTGTGTTAGACCCAGTTATAGTTACTAGTACATAATAATCTTTAAATATTAGAATTTCATTTTATTTCTTATTGTTCACGTCTGATATTCTCCACCATGTATCTCCTCCATTTCTCTTGAAAAAATATGCTGACTTTCCCCACTTTAAGAAAAAAACACAGAAATATCTTCTTCATTTTTAAATTACACTTAGTTTAAAGGGAATCAAAATTAGCCAGTGAATCATCACACTGAAAAAAATCTATAAAGTACACAGTCTCAACCTTGGTTAACTATAGTTTTTATTTATGTTCAGTGTAATTAACTCTAAGAGTGATTCTTATATCACATCATCCCAGGTATGCACTAAATAGTCCAGCTTCTGGGATAACTTGAAAATGTCACTGAACTATAATCCAAATATAAGAAAGCCATACTCTTAGTCTGTTAGAAAAGTTTAAAAAGAAGAATTTCATTTGGTATTATAGCTACTACATCAGCACTCATTTGTTTTTTATTGTTCATCCATTTACTCACTGAAGAGTCATTTAACACCAAAGAAACACCAGACAGAATGCTAGAAAATTTGAGTAAAGTCTTATCAGATGCCTTGAAGTTCAGAAATTATGTGGGAGGTACAGAAAAGCCATAAGCTGATTGTTAGGTTACGCTTCCATGGTGTTATACACTGGTTTCATGGGAGCCAAGAGAAGGGGAATCTGAATCAGATCTGGACATAGGAATACTTTCCAGAGGGACTGAAACGTCACTGGAGTTCTAAACTATAGGACAGGAAGGTCTTCCCCAGTATCAGTTTGCAGTATTTCCATAAACCATTTCTCCTTGAGGATTTTTTGTGAGAAAATTATTATCCTATTTCACAGCATTTCTGCATAGGTTTTAGGCACTTTTTAACATTTCTGAAAGAAAGCCATATTTTACAATTGAGGGCATATCATAATTTAACTGACAGCATTTTCCACATTATCAATCAGTACATAAAATAATGATGTAGCTACATTCAAAGGCATATTAAATTTGATAATATCCTGAAGGCTATCATTCTACAAGACAATACTTCTACAGTATCTCTACTAAAACAGCCTAACTAGTCGTATTAACTCTTCCCGATTATAAAGGATTACATGTCCCACTCACTGTCCACAAAGAATTAAACACAATCATCACCTGTATCAATTTGGGAAAATGGCTCAATTAAATCATCTATGACTAGTGTATCCACTTAAAAGAAATGGCTGCAGCTTGACCATACTTTTCACAAGTAGTGAAATAAAATGTTCTAGAATCTTTCTTCAAAAAAAGTCTAATTCCTTCCCAGAAAACATGTTAATACAATGCTTAAATTACTGCATCAGTGACTAGTTTCTAGAACATTCCGCAGGTTTTATCCTCAGCCATCATTTTACAACCCGATTATGCAGCACATATCAAAGACGGGAATGTTGATGAAATACCAGGTAGTGAGACAACCTATTTCCAAGGATGATCTAGTATAAAACCTTCCCAAGCATTCTACTTTTTCAGTGGATCTGAAAACGTCTGTCACATATGGGCCAACTTGTACCAGTCTGAAAAAATACATGCAGTTGAGGGGCGCCTGGGTGGCTCAGTCGTTAAGCGTCTGCCTTCAACTCAGGTCATGATCTGGGAGTCCCGGGATTAAGTCCCTCATCGGGCTCCGTGCTTGGCAGGAAGCCTGCTTCTCCCTCTCTCACTCCCTCTGCTTGTGGTCCCTCTCTAGCTGTTTTTCTGTCAAATAAATAAAATCTTTAAAATACATACATATATATACATATATATATATATGCAATTGAGCTATACAAGAGGTTTCAAAAAGCTTATGCTCCCAACTTCATTCAAAATTACTTCTTGTTGTTCTTTTACTGATCCAGCTTTGAAGTTTAAATATACTCCAGTTCTTTAATAAAGCATAGATATCCTTTTACTTTAAAATAATATTGCAAACATACAACTTAAAGAATGATTTCAAGTATATTTAATATTTATTGCATTTTAAATGCTTTGAGATGTTTCTGAAATTGATTTCTAATATGAATTTTCTAAAGAGTTTTTATTTTAGAAATTATAATAGTCTTTTGTCTAAAAGAAAACATGGACCTTAAATGGCATAATAGTTTCGAAAAACTAAACTCACGCAGGGAATTAAAATTTAAAATGTGCATATCTGGAATGAGTACTCACAGGGAAACAAGAACACACTAAGTGGATCACAGTTCTGAAAGAGTTTACCTAGGAAAGGTAAGATTTACATATTAATGAAACAGAAAGTTTGCACAAGCTCAGATGCTAAGCTGTGTTCAGTGATGAGCAGGCTTCTATTTAAAAGGCCTATAACCCACTACAACCTTTGGTATTATTATTGCAGATGTTAATCTACTGGCGGCATGCATATAAGTCAGTTCCAATTTTATTTCAAGACAGAAAATAGCATACTGGTTACGAGACCAGTCATATCTGCTATAGCATCTCTATCTGAAAAGTGAATTATCTCAAATGGAATCGTGAACAGAAGACTGATAGTGGTATAATACAGAAATCAGTTGGATTATATCTATAATATCCAATTTGGTAGCCATTAGCCACATGTGACTATTTCAACGTAAATAATTTAAATTAATAAAATTAAAAATTCAGTTTCTCAGCCGCAGTATTCACATTTCAAGGGTTCATTGGTCACAGGTGGCTGCTGTACTAAACACCACAGATAAGAGAAACACTTCCCTCACTGCAGAAAGTTCTACTGGGGAGTACTGGTTTATATGGAATATTTTCCAGGAAGTTAAGGGTCTGTGCCACCAAGCAGCAGGAAGTGATCACACAGTCCATTACAGATGCAAGCAGCCACAATCAGTAATGTATTATGCCTCTTTCATACTCTCAGCTCAACTACTCAGTCCTCAAAGTGCTTATTTCCTGATTCCTGATCTTTGCACATTTTGCTTATCTCCATAACTTCACACAGTTCTCCTCTCCTTATTCCTCCTTCCACCTGCCATCTTTACCATTTCTTAGAAGTTAAATCTTATTTTGTCCTATAGCTTCTTTTATGTATAGGGAATTTTACTTTTCCTTTCAACTCTGCTGAGATTTGTATTAAAAGAATGCCATTTTTCTTCATGATCGTGTTACACAGACAGACGTTGATATAAACCTATGTCCACTTTCCCCATCAACTCTACAAATTTTAGTGTGTAACTCAGCAAAATGTTAGATTTTTCAAAAATGTTAAATTAAATCATACCCAAGGTGTCTGTACAGGCTCTAGGAACAAAATCAGGATGTGACATCCCTGCAAACTCAACATGTAAGGCTGACCTTCACCTGTACAATGCAGGTAATTACACCTGGATCCCAGCGCATTGCTGTGAGAACAAGGGGAGGTGATAAGCCTTATGAAGGACAAGTGTGAATATCTGACAACACCCACAAAAATACTCATTTAACTTTCCCATTTCACTGAAACTATCATTCTGACTTCATAAAATGTTTAAAGAGTTCTTTAAAGTATTCTTCTCTGTGCACTTTAGGATGGATAAGTTCGTGTGGGCAGTCTGATCCAGAAACCACAGAGTCAACTAAACACCTTCAGAAGTACAGGATAAAGTACTGGTTGGCTCATAGATTAAAGATAAACAAGCCACCGCCTTTAAGACAGGGAAAACCTATCCAAGACAGCAGGGAAGTTTAAAAAGCCACAGACAGAGAAATGAAGATGCAAGTGCACAAGCGATAAATTAAGAAATATGGTCTGGAGCACCTGGGTGGCCCAGTGGTTAAGCCTCTGCCTTCAGCTCAGGTCATGATCCTGGAGTCCCGGGATCGAGCCTTGCATCGGTCTACCTGCTCAGAGGGAAGCCTGCTTCTCCCTCTCTCACTCCCCCTGCTTGTGTTCCCTTTCTGGCTGTGTTTCTCTCTGTCAAATAAATAAAATCTTTAAAAAAACAAAAACAAGAACAACAACAACAAAAATCTTTAAAAAAAAAAAAAAGAAATATGGTCCAGGACTAGTTTCTATAAATAATTAAAATTTCAATTTATTTGTACTTAATATATCCATTCCCTTAACCAAGGATTTTTAATGTAAGATCATTTATATTATTCCGAATCAATAAATAATAAGGTGTAAATATTCTCTTTATAAACAGAAAGGAGCCATCTGAGTGCTGATGACCATTTCGATAAAATGTTATTCAAGTGATAATGCCAGTTTTTGCATTTTATATGTCAGAAAATCTTTATGGACATGACATTTACTGAAATAGTAGGATTTTTACTAGTTATACGAATAATATTAAACTCTATCATATTTTGGTTGTACACTGAACTTTCTGAATCATGAATCAGATAAATCAGTGCTTTTTAAACTATAATTAATGAAGGACTGGTCTTTCCCTCCTTCTTTCTTTCCCTCCTCTCAATAGTCTGTCATGGGCCGATAAAATAAAAAATAATTACTAGGAAAATGAAACAAAACACGACACACAAAAAGATAAGCCAAAATGTTCATCAGATTCAATAGGTTAAATTACTCTATTGCTTTGCTCCTACACACCCTTTTAAATGTTCACTCTCACTTTCTATCTCCTGGCAGGCCCCAAACAAACACTGTAGAGCAATCTGGTCCCATAGACCACCCTTTGAATAGCACTGAGTTAATCATAACACATTTTTTTTTCCTGAAAAGGGGCTAACATACAATTCAATAAAAATGCCTCAAACAATTCTTGCCATTTTTGTGTACACACATAAACCCACATATATATGTCACCACAGCCAGTATGGTAAACAATGTTAATTAAATTACTTCTTCTATAATATTTGAAAATTTTAACACAGAGCTAAGGGGACAAAATAAGTTTTATTGCATATTTTAGAAATATTCAGGTAAATAGGATTCTTGGTAAATATGTGACTGCATTCAGGCAAATACATGAAGATGTATACAAATATAGTATTTCCTTTATTTAGTTTATACAAATTTGATAAAGCACAAAGACATCTTACATTTCAATCTATATACATGTATCCAATTAGGAGAAATGAAGAAGTCTGACCACAAAAACATACCCAAAATTCTACAGCCTATTTTATGTATATTAATGATACAAATTACTTATATGTAACTTACTAATTTTCATTATTCAAGGTTGATTCACATGCTGTCCAATTACTTTGCCTTATCTTTTCCACCCAAGGGTAACACCTGTAATATGACCTAATTTAGCATATTCTGTAAATAATTGACCTAAAATATCAGGTACATGTTGTGACAAGTGATAACAATGATGGACCACAGCCACAACAAATTAAATTAGCTAAAAACAAAGCAAAATGAAGCAGTGGCAGTAATTTAGAAATAAAAATAAAGGAATTTTAACAATAAACTTTGATTACACTCAGCAGAACATTTTTTTCTTTCAACTTCCAGTAATATTGTGAAGTGTATGTATACTTGTATGTATACTTTTATAGTAAGAGAATCATTCTTATACAAACAAGGTATATTGAGGTCATTTATGGTACATACATTGATAATTACTATTTATGTAACTGTCTATAGTGTATGCATGTCAATTTTGAACATTCAAATACATATTTTCAAGACAAAATCCAAATAAAAAGATGTAATTGTTATATTTATCAAATGTAATTAAGGAGAAAATATGAAATTCATGTCATGGATCTTGAAAATGATAAATATGCATTTATGAAAGTTGACTTTTAATATGTATTGTGTCAGTATTGTGATAACATTTACCTTGAACAAAAATACACAAATACACACACACACACACACACACACACACACACACACACACGTATAATTTCCTTTCGAGAAAAATGTAGCCTATTCATTCCAAATAAAACAAATTTAAGAAAAATGAGGAGCCCTTACATGGATTCTGATGCTTATTTTTAAAATAATATTCAGTTTAAACATAAAATAACTTATTAAATGCAGAAATCTATATTCACACAATAAAGCAACTACTAATTATATCTTTTTTTTTAAGATTTATGTATTTGATTTGAGAGAGAAGAGAGCGTGTACACATGACAGGGAGAGTCTAAGCAAACTTGCACTGAGCCCAACGCAGGGCTTGATCTCATAACCCTGAGATCAGGAGGTCAGCAGAAGCCGAGAATCAGATGGTTAACCAAGTACACCACCTAGGCACCCCTTTTTATATCTCTATTCTGAAAATAACCCAAAAAGTAAGGAAAAGAAAACATAGGTAATTCTTGACATGTGTTATGAGAACAATTTCTAGAGGTTAAAAGAAATCTACATTGGCAACTTGAAGTAAATGGAGAACTTTATCTTATTACTTAATTACTACTGAAACGTCATTTCTGTAATGTACCTAAATCTCATGAAACACTTCATAATAAAAATTTCCCATAAAACAGCTTATTTGGAAATATGAAAAGGCATCTTTTAAGAGAGAAAGAATACTGATCTTTTACAACATTCATAAATATTTTCAGTGAGATACTTAAATTATGTCTTATTTCTCAATGGAGGGAATATTTCTGTTTGTACAGTTCTCCCATTTCCTTGACCTCACTTATGCTACCTGTACTTAGAGCTTCACATACTGCTACTAAAACCTTGTTTCTTGAAACCTAAAACTATTCCATCAAAATCTGGATAATGCAATAGCCTTCGCTTCTCTAGAAATCAATATATGTTCTCATTCCAAGTCTCATATTCACTTGGTGGTGATTTTGTGCTACTCATTACATGTCTCTATGATTAATTTCTTTGTTAATAGATTTAGAAAACAACACCTGCCCCCAAAACACCTGATGTTATGAGAATTACATCAATTTGCAAGCTGGAAATAGTTTTGAAAAAATGGAACATAAAGGAACAAAAGATAGTAACATTACGGCAGGAGAGAAGGCTAGCACAGCATTTTTCATGTAAAAAAAACACAACAAAAGATTAAAAAAATTCCATTTACTTGTGGGGAAACACTAAAGGAATTCAAGAAAGCATCATTTTTACTCAAAATTTATATTCAGACTTATTAAGCTCTGTGCTTGAAATCCTCATGTAAATTAAAAACTGAATTTTATGCTCAGAACCACATTTATATCCGCATGCGATTTTATGAAAGAATTCACAATGGTTAAGAACACAGAATCTTAAAGTGATGGATATGTTAATTAGCTTGATTATGGTGATCATTTCACAATGTATCATATATGAAAACATCAAGTTGAATACCGTAAATATACATAATTTTTTAAAAGATTTTATTTAGGGGCTCCTGGGTGGTTCAGTCATTGGGCATCTGCCTTCAGCTCAGGTCATGATCCTGGAGTCCATGGATCGAGTCCCTCATCAGGCTTCCTGCTTGGAGGGAAGCCTGCTTCTCCCTCTCTCAATCCCCTGCTTGTGTTCCCTCTCTAGCTGTGTTTCTGTTAAATAAATAAAATCTTTAAAAAAAAAAAAAGGAAGATTTTATTCATTTAAGAGAGAGCGAGCAGGAGCAGGGAGGGACAGAGGGAGCAGCTCGTTCCCGCTGAGCAGGGAGCCTGACATGGGACTGGGTCCTAACTCCTGGATCACGACCTGAACCTAAGGCAGTCGCTTAACCAACTGAGCCACCCAGGTGCCCCAACGTGTGTGATTTTCATGTCAACAATAACTCAATAATACTAAGGAAAAAAAAGAAACCAAAACCACAGCATCTGGAATAAAACTGCCTGGACTGCAATCCTAGCTTTGCTACTCTGTGACCTAGGCCTATCTTCCCTATACCTCAATTCCCTCACTGCTAAAGGTGTGAATGCATGCAATATGCTTAGAATATTGCTTGGCAATACACAGTACTAAAGAAGTTTTTGATAATGTTATTTATTGTTGTTATTATTATTATTATTGTTATTATTATTATACTGCCTTCATAGATATTTCCCTAGGGATGATTCTCCAGCTCTATGCATTCTCTCCTTTTCCTGGGGTTCTGCTTGAGTGAGGACATTTATATATAGCCATGTCAAATCATAACAGGTCTCAGTGTCAGCCAGCAAAGCAGTTTCCTGAATTTCATGGAATTCATCACCATTCATCAGTATATAATTTTGGATCAAGGTGCAGGCAGTTAGTGGATTAACCCAGCAGCCAACTTCAAACATAGAACAGAGAGTTTCTTATTGCTTAGAGTGGGGAAACTATGCATGCTAATCATTGACATTGTAATCTAATCACCAAATGATAAAAACATCATGGGAGGAAGCAAAATCTAAGTGCTGGATCTAATTACGTTACTATTCAGTCGCTTGATGGAGAAGATGGCAAGTTGCTGCAGTCATTCACACAACCAAACACTCAATAGACCATTTTGGGCCCCAGTCCAAACTGTGACTGGAAAGCTAGTAGCTGTGCATTTCAAATCAAGATGAGCTGTTAAAGAATTAACTAAGGAGCTCCGGGAACTCTAATTCTAATGATTTTCGGGCAACAGCCATCCTGAAGTGGAGACTGTGATGGTAAAATACTATTGTTTGTGAGAAAAAGGCCAAGCATACGGTCAGATGGATGTAGTTTCAAATCTCTGCTCTGCTATTTGTAAGTGACACCAGCAAGTGATCTAAGTTTTCACTTCCACCATCAATAAAATGGGGATAATAAGACATCTACCTTTCAGGAATTGTAGAAATACTAGAAACAATAACTATATAGTACCTGGTATACTGTTAGTCGTCAAGAATGGGCGTTAATTGTACCAGTAATTAATACTGGTAATTATGAAATGATAAAAATGCATTAAGAAAGAAACCAACATTTAAACACCATTACACAACTGCATTACTACTCTCTAGGATTATATAAGCAACAAGGGGATTAGGCCAGTTGTTCATGTATCAGTGCCTACCACACTGTAGGTATATAAAATTGGTTATGATAATGCTGATGATGGTGCAATTTATGGAAACAGAGAGAAATGAATAATCCATGTACATGTGTCTCTAAAATAAGCATGATTGATATGAGTAATGTTTTCAGGAATTAAGACTGTGAAAATAAAACATAATAAAAATGTTCAGCAAACTATAAAGTTTCAGCGGCCCATGACCTTACAACTTGGATTCAGCCAATGCATAAAACAAAACAGAGTATATATTATTTCTGCACTGGTAGAGGGAATGATCCAGAACAGCAGGTGATCTATGCTTCATTTCTACTCAGACTCTTTAATAGGAGCTTACATCTATTTTGTTTACATCACAGCATCCTTCTTGTGTTTTCTGGAGGCTAATGAGATATTGTTTTTATGAATGACCCACTAATTGAGAAAGAGAAGCAGCTTGTGCTAGCACTAGCACTATTGAGGCCTACAGTGTTGCAAGCAAGATGCAAAAAAAAAAAAAAAAATCCATTTTGAGAAATCTATACTGTATTGAATGCCAGCTACCAAAATGTTAAATACAAGGCCTAAAGGCTTATCAGCTGTCAGTATAATGACTCTGGAAAAACAATTTTAAAAATTTGAAAAATAATTAAAATACACACATCTATTTAAGATCTCGCATGTATAATTCTGAGGCTATAAAACCAGACATCATATAAAGAAGTGGAATGCATTTTTTTAAACATATCAGAATTTCTACCCTGATGTGTGTATTGTCATTCCAAAGTTGTCTGCTTCAGAGATATACACTTATCCCAACAATGTTGTCATACTCCTCTTTAATAATCGCCTTTGAGTGGGTTTTGCCATGAAAAAAAGCAGCCACATTAATTCATAATCACACTACAAAAGCTGTTTACCAGAAGTAAATGAAATGAGCAATACAACAATCAATAGCTACTTATTCAAACAGAGTCACTGTCTTGGAGTACACACGGTGCGCACACTCACAGAGCTGGGGATAGAAAGGTGAAGGGACACTACATGAGTACGCTAAGTTTGCTTTGTAATGTTTCTAAATTACTTGATACAGCACTGGTTACCACCCAATGGCATCTTAAAACAAACGGGAACTTCTATTACGCTGATCCGCAAGCTCCAGTCTAAGTGCCCATAAACCTGAGTCTTAAGGCTGCAGTCACATCACTGAATGTTTTTTTTAACACCCAGATACTTCCAAACTGTATGTAAGAGCCACTGAGTTGAAAGAAAGAAAGAAAGAAAGAAAGAAAGAAAGAAAGAAAGAAAGAAAGAAAGAAATTAAGAAAGAGTAAAGAAAAGAAAAAAGGAAAAAAGTCATCATTTATTAAAAACACTGTCAGGTGGTGGTTCTGTTTATTAAAGGTGTTCCTCATAACTGCCATTTAGAGTAGATGTTAACCATCCCCACTTTCAAGATGACAAAAGGAAATTTTAGAGGTGAATGAAAAGCCAGTATTTGAGTCCAGATCTAATTCAGATCTGTCCAGATCCGTGCTTTTTATACTGCACCAGACTTAAACCAAAAAGCTTTCATAGATCTTATAACTGGGGCCAAAAAGTGGCCAGTGAGAGGAAACTCACAAAAAGCTTGTGCTTTTATTTTATTCAGTCAGCAGTAGTATTGTTTTGAAAAGTGCATGCAAATCCGATGGACATTAGGGAGAATAAAAATGACAATACCTTCTGAAAAAAATAGTCTTTTTGTAATATCTTACATGGATAGCTTTTTGAGGGGATTGAGTATATCTGCAAAATTTGTTAGCTAAATCTTTTTTTAATGTTTTTATGTATTACTATTATTATTTGGTGTAAGTATATAAGTTTCTCCAATTCAAAATCAAAGCACAGCTCTCCATACCTCCCACAGGAATGGCAGATTCACGTAGCCAGCACGATCTTCCAACTAAACGGCCTCCTTTCTTCTTACGTATTTTTTACCCTGGGATGCTTCATACAACAGGGTTCACATTTAGACAGGGATACTACCCTCATGTTAGAGAACCTTCTTATTTCACAAGGAGGCAATTTCAGCTTCACTTGTGATGCCTACTTCAAAACTTCCTTATTTTGGGAGCACCTGGGTGGCTCAGTCAGTTAAGTGACCAACTCTTGGTTTCACCTCAGGTCCTGATCTCAGGGTCATGAGGTGCAGCTTCCTGACTTGCTCCACGCTCAGTGTGGAGTCAGCTTGGGTCCCTCTCTCCCTCTCACTCTGCCCCTCCCCTCTCTGTAAAATAAATAAATAAATCTTTTTTTTTTTTTAAGTAAAACTTCCTTATTTTTGTGAAATTCAGTTTTTAATTAAGAATCATATATTTGAGGGGCACCTGGGTGACAAGTCAGTTAAGTGTCTGACTATTTTTTCTTTCTTTTTCTTTTATTTCTTTTTTTATATTTCAGCTCAGGTCATGATCTCAAGGTCCTGAGATCAAGCTCTGCTTCAGACTCCACACTCAGTGGGGAGTCTGCTGGAGATAATCTCTCTCTCCCTTTGAACCATTCCCTGCTCATGCTTGCTCTCTCTTTCTAAAATGAATAAATAAAACTATTTTTAAAAAGAAACCATAAAGATGAATAACACAAAGTGCTTTCCCCCCTATCAATCATTCCAATAATCTGATAGAGCAAAGAAATTCAGCATGACTTCTACAAATGTGGAAACAAGGCTTAGGCATGCAAAGTGTGATGTAAGCTCAAAAGCCAGGGTAGAAATTATACCCAGGTCTTCAGTCTGTCCATCCAAGGCCCTTTCCAGGTTCTCTGGTCTTGAGGGGCTGAGAAAATTTCTGAAAAGCTGACATTCCTCCTGAAGGAAATAAGAACCATCACAGCTATAATGGAAGAGCTCATCACTAACGAGTTAAAGCACTTACCAGATACAGTTAAGCTCTTTCAGCTCTGATAGTAAGTCTAAAAAGGTTAATGTACTAATCATATTTTGAAGGGAAGAGGATAACTCATGATAATTTTCTAATTTATTATTGTATCTCATTTACTTAAATATAAACATAGAAAATACTGATTTTTTTTTTAAAAAAACTACTTTGGAAAGGCAGTGAAAAAAATTTCAAACTATAAAAGGTTTTGGTTCTTGTGGTAATGATGACTTTCTAATGCAAATACTTTGATTACTGATGCCACAATTTAGCACTCTACAGAAAAGAACTTCAGGTAGCCAATCGATCTTCAGTATTACTTAAAGACTATCATGGGAAAAAAAAAAAAAGACTATCATGGGATATGTGTACACTGCACATAAAGAAAACTCAAATTGTTGACCAAAAATGCTGGATTAGACCTATATCTGAAGTTGCTAATACTTTTGAGGCTAAAAATCTTCCCTCCCAATAATACTATAACAAATGGAATGTATTTATAAACTTTTTAAACAACAAACTGTGAACTCTAATAGACTGTACTTTGACAGACCTTTTTCTTGATAATTTCTCTCTCAGCTTCCACAGACCAATTCAGTCCTTCCAACTTCCTCACTGGTTTGCCTTGCTTTTTCACTCACTAACACTAAGCATATGTTATGAGGGAAGCACTTTCCCACCTACAGTTCCTTATTGTCAGATTCATCCATTTTCACCTCAGCTATGCATATTACCTCCACTGAGATCATTCTAAACTTGTTCTTATTCCTGACCTCTCCTCAAAGCATCGGTTATTCTACTGACAACTAAACTGAATTCATAGTCCTCTAAGTTAAATGTGTATACTATTAATTCAACTATTTTTCCCATCAATTCAATCTTAATCATAAGTTTCCACTGAACTGTTTATCCAATGCCTCATATATGTAACATTAATGAAATAGATATTTTCTAATAAGAAAGACACCCTCTTAAAATGAGATCCCTCTGAGTGACTAAGGACACCTTCCCAGCTATTCAAAGGAGGTCACTGGATTTTAGGTAGCATGACAAAGGCTAGAGTTCCCGTCAGACCACACACAGAGTCATGCCAAGGATGGTTAACCTTATCCCACCAAGGACTGCAAACTCCTTGAAAGCCAGAATCGTCATCCATTCCTCTAGCATTTATTACAGTGCTTGAAATAGTTGATGCCCATTAAGGACTGAATCCCGTCCCACCAAAATGTGTATGTTAAAGTCCCAACCCTCAGGATCTCAGATTCTGACTGTATTTGAAGATGAGGCCTTTAGAGGCAGTTGAGGTAAAATGACATCATATGGGTTAATCCTAATCCAGTATGACTGGTTTTCTTATAAAAAGAGATTGAGACACGAAGGATGTGAGCATCTGTAAGAAAGACCATGAAAGCATAGAACAAGGCTGCAAGCTAGGAAGAGAGGCCTAAAACAAACCTGCCGACACCTTTATCTTAGACTCCTAGCCTCTGGAATTGTAAGAAAAAACATTTGTCGTCGGTTAAGCCAGCAGTCTCTAGTATTTTGTTGTAACAGGCCTAGCAAACTAATATAATATTCATCATTTATTTGCTGAATTGATTATAACTTGCAATTTGCTACTTCTTTCTCCTTGTCAGACCATACTTTTAAATACAGATTCATAAAGATAAATCCCTTGAAATCATGGATTCCTCTTCGTTCTTTTTATTGCCTACTTAGTGTTTTAGAAAAGCACTGCTATTTCTAGCACCAACAGCCCACCACCCTACCCTCCCCCACCAAAGATGTCTTGAATTTAGGTCACTTGTTCCTTCAAGTAACAGGCTTTCAGTTGGAAGTCAAGGAATATTGAAAAGAAAGAAACCTCTAGACAAGAGTGTCACTGGCTTTTGTTTCAATACCTTGTGTATGTGTTGAAGGGCGACTATACAATACTTTCAGGTTGCAATATTTTTTGAATCCTCTCCAATTCAAATTTAATCAATGTTTAATTCCTAAACAGAAAAAACAAACCAAAACAAAACTTCATGAAGTTGATTTCCAGCCATATGGCTTTCTTCATCCTGATTATTGATTTTACCCTGAGATAACAGAAACAAAGGCTGCGGGGGAGGGAGGAAGGTGGCGGGGCCTTTATAACTGAGAGTGTTGTCACTTCACCTGTCTTGAGCCAAGGGAGCTATCGTTCAGTAATCGTATACTGAGAACATTATCTGAGCTCAATGGCTTCACAGACTTTCTAAAGTGTCAACACATATTTTGTTAGTCCGAAAAAATAACAAACACTACCTCAAAAGGACTGAATGTTTCTGCGTCCCCCTGAAATGCATATGTTGAAATCCTAACCCCCAATATGATGGTACTAGGATGTAGGGTCTCTAGGATGTGATTAGACCATGAGAGTGAAACCCTCATGAATGGGACTAGTGCCATTATGAAAGTCATCATGAAGATAGACCAATGAACCAGAAAGACAACCTCCTTGGATAGTGAATCTGCTCATGTCTTGATCTTGGACTTCCCAGCATTCAGAAATGTGGGAAATAAATTTCTATTGTCTATAAATAACCCAGTCTACGGTATTCTGGTATAGCAGCCCAGAGAGACTAAGACAAAGGATCATACATGTAAGTAATCAAATCCTATTCAATATAACATGTATTATGAAATGAGAGTAACCTAGTGGGTCAGAATTACAGACTTTCATCAGATTGACCTGGACTGAAGTTTTAGCTTTGCTACCTAGAAGCCTGTCACCCTGGACCAGTAACTTAATCCCTCTGATTCTCCAGTCCAACATCTCTAAAATAGGAATAAAAATAATGGACTTGAAAAACCTGGCATATTTTTTATGCTCATGCCATATAAAAACCTGCTATATATTATTTAAACCTAGGAAGACTGAACACTGCTTTTGCTTACTAAAATTATGTTTCCAGAGTAAATTATTTTTGGAAATGGTAACAGAAATAACCACATAAGCTTTATGAAGAAATCTGAGACAGGAGTTGAACATATGGCATACACAAAAAAGATACACTTAAGAATTCACCAAATATTTTTAAAAAAGCAAAATGTCACAGTGGTACTTTGGGGAACATACTATGGTGAAATAACATTTCTGTAAAAGCAAACAAAAAAATTGACAAAAGTGAAGAAAAGTAACTTGATTTAGGTGAAAATGATGTTAATCAGGTATATGTAAATATATACTGTAGGCAGTAATATAACATGCAGAACTACAATACAAGCTTGTATGCATTCGACATAAATCAATGGGGTCAAAATATGTAAGTCCTTGCAAAAAAGAAAAAATTTCAAAAAATTATTCTATTTTTAAGACAATCACAGAATATTATTGACAGATTTTAATTTATCAATATTTCCCAGATATTTTCATCTGAAAAATGCTTTTGTGTGCTCTTCTTTCCTTATTTTATTTTATTATTTTCAGAACTGTAATTCTATCAACAATGCTTGTGATATTTGCTCAGATCTTTTGGGTGAACTACTCTGAATATCAATATTAGTCTCTACATGATATTTTTATGTTTTTATTTAGAATTATTACACCATAAGAATAGTTAAATTTGACCTGCCTGTGATAATTTCTTTTGAAATTTTAGACAATTAGCATATAATGCCAGAGGTTTAAAAAACAAAAATATTTACTGTTACAACACATACATATACACACTGTATATGCATGAATATATTTATATATATATTTACTTAAATAATAGAATTAATTCTAGGAATGTTTATTGAATCTATAAACACTAGGCAACTATTCTCATGGAATTAAGATTCACTGGAGATCGTGAGACCATTATTAATGGGACAATGTTTTATATATTCTGTGTATGAGTAACTAACACTGTATCACTTGGCGTTTGTAAGCAAATGAATAAATATGAGTTAGTGAATGAATGAATTACACCATCTTTATTTTCAAGATGAACATAATCTAGAAAGGACAAAAAAATGCGTAAGTAAAATGTACTATGCTTTATACCAATACTTCTCAAGCAATTACTGGTGAATGACTTTTTCTTTTTTTTTAATTGCTAATGAGTCACAAACCAGTATTTTATAAAATACAATAAAAATATATTACTAAAGGGGCTCCTGGGTGGCTCACTTGGTTACGTGTCCTACTCTTGGTTTTGGCTCAGGTCATGATCTCAGGATCATGCGAGCCCAGAGTGGGGCTATAAGGTCAGCACAGAGTCTGCTTGGGATTCTCTCCCTTTCCCTCTCCCTCCCCTTCTGCCTATTTGTCCCTCTGCCCCTCCCCGACTCAAGCACACTCACATGCATGCTCCATCCTCCTCCCTCCATAAATAAATAAATAAAATCTCTTAAAAATATATTACTAGGAAAATAAGGGGGGAAAAAAACCCAAAAGACCATAAGACATAAAATTGTAAGGCAATCTCAATTTCTTGTCTCCAACTAGCAGTCAGTAAGCCTCAGACCCTATTTTGAGTAGCACCATTTTTTTACTATTGCCATCAACAACCTGATGGGAGAAAACCCTAATTAACCCAACAGTAAATGAAAGAAAAGCATTTGAAAACTTTCATTAAAATTAGTTCAGAATAATTTGCTGAGAAAACTATTTTTTCTTTCTGTACTTTTCAGAATTTTACTGTGATTCACACAACAGACAAAAAAAACAAAAATAAAAATAAACAAAAAAAAGGCATCAATTAGTTCTATTTCTTTTCTGCAAACTTTAATCATTCAGGGAATTCTGGAGGACTCAAAAGGAGGTTACATATGTACAGTTTCTCTTCCCTAGAAAAGATTCACAGCATAAGGCACTTTTTTTCTTTTCTTTTCTTTTCTTTTTTAAGATTTTTATTTTATTTTATTCTTAGGGAGAGCATGGGTGTGGAGGGGGAAAGGGAGAGAGAGAGAATCCCAAGTAGGTTCCACACTTAGAGTGGAGCTCAGTGGATGCAGGGTTTGATCCCATAACCCTGAGACCATGACCTGAGCAGAAATCAAAAATGGAACACTTAACCAACTGAGCCACTCAGGTCCCTCTCACAGCATCAAGTACTCTTCTGATGGCAGATAAAAAGCCCAATTCTCCTGAGCGATAAATGCCATAAACATCTTTCTCATTTCCATTTGTTTCTTTTCAAAAGAACTCTTGTTCTTTTGTTGTGTTGTTGGAAATAACTGACAATTGCAAAAATACTGACGTCTTTACTCCTTTCCCATATAATTCTGTTTTCTTTCTTTTTTAAGATTTTATTTTGTAATTCTGTTTTCATTATATGTTTCAAGTAACTTTCACATGTGAGTGACAGTTTACTAAAAAGTGTTATTATTTGTGCTAGTAAGCAACCAGAATACGCCAATGTTAGTACATATATATGTGGTGGAAATGTTAAGAAATCACTATAGTATTTTAAACTTTAGATTTTAAAAGCTTTGGCAATTTTTTAAATTAAGTGTTCAAATTGTCACTGCATATGCAAGAAAAATATTCTACAAAATACAATTACATAGCCTATTTCTTAGTGGTTAGAATCTGAAGTATTCATGAAAGGTATGTAAAAACTGCTCCCAAAAATACCTTTAATAGGTTATATACTATACTGCCTTGTGATATGGTTTTGTTTAAATATCATCTGTAAAAAAGTCCAACACAGTTTTTCTACCAATGTTGGACAAGAAGATAAATGCCCTGAACAATGAAGTGCTAAGCTTGTGTTTTCACAAAAAATATAATAAAACACACATGAACTCATATAAATTAAAAGTGCATATAATCTTACAGCACTGGACTAAAACACAAAAAGATGTAAGTATAAGAATAAACATTATTTAAAATAAAAATCAAAAGAAAATGCAGTCAATCAACTATTCAAAATTTAGGAAAAATTTTAAATTGTGAAATCCTATATTGCCATTAAATTATGTTGCAAATGACAGTTAATGACAGTGTGCTTAAAGTATATTGTTAAGTGCAAATTATTTTCCTACATATATAGTATATGTTTAAACATTAATATGTGATTGTGTATAAACTACATAAATTACTCAAGTACTATATAAATAAAAATGTTTACTAAAAATTATATCATTACTTATTTAAACAAAAACGAAAGGATTTATACTAAATAATGTTAATAAAAACAAAGATATAATTTTGAATCTTCTCACCAGCATGTGATTAAAATTTCAACATCACTATCATAATAAAAATGCTCCCTTTTAAAAAAGCAAATACGGCAAACACACACACATACACACACAAACAATGCTTCCTTTTAAGACTTTTGATTATTTCCATTTCATTTCAGTTTTTAAAAGATAGACACATTTTTTAGAATATATGCAAATGATTTAGTTATTTGGAGGAAATCATCTAATAAAATAAAAAATTAAAAATTTGGACTTTGAGAATGAATATCATTTTCTTTTTTAAATATTTTATTTATTTGACAGAGAGAAACATAGCAAGAGGGGGAACACGAGCAGGGGGAGAGGGAGAAGCAGGTTTCCTACAGAGCAGAGGGAGAAGCAGGTTTCCTACAGAGCAGAGAGCCTGATGCGGGGCTCGATCCTGGGTCTCCGGGATCATGACCTGAACTGAAGGCAGCCGCTTAACCAACTGAGCCACCCAGGCGCCCCTGAATACTATTTTATATCAAACTTCTTGCCTATTAAATTAAAGGAAATTATAAGACCAAACCATTTATTTTCACTTGTAACAAATCCAAACCTACCTTCTCCCCTAGGTATACTGTGCCCCTAATCTGAGATTATAGGATTTCAATTCAGGTATATTAACCTCCTACTCCTTCACCAGAGAGAAATCAAAAACAACTAAGGGTTAATCGCCTAACTGAAGACTGACAAACATACCAATACAATGCTCACTATATAAGTAAAAATACCAAATTCACAATAACATTTTTGACATGAAGGAAAAGTGTAATTCATTCATTAATATTTTGAGAAACATTAGGTTTGCAGTTACACATCTGAATCAAAACCATGGCATATTCAGTCAAAATCTTAGAACCCAAAATCTGTGATTTGAGTATTTCTAACTCCCTTTATGGGTACCAAAAACAAGAACTCTATCCCACAGTAAAATTTGTTTAAGTTTAATAATGTCATACATGCATCTTTTAGGAACAAAGAGACATGGTATCAAAAAAAAAAAAGGGGGCAAAAAATAACCAGAAAATGGGCAAACAAATGGGCAAAAAATACCCCTCTCATCTGATTGTACGTAGTTAACTAGATACCTAAAGCCGTTTCCTACAGCTTTTTATAAGCAATTAATTCCCCTCCCCTGCCACTCCACACAATCACACAGTCATATCCCTCTCACTACACAAGGACACACACTACAAGACCTGTAAAGGGCAACATGACCTAGGTTTAGCTATGAAACAGTCAAATAATGAGAGACAAAGGGTCACCATTCAATGTTCATATTTCCCGTCGAATTCTTCGTGACTCATAAGTTTTAACCAAGGATACTTCATTCTTGGAGACTATACAAATTATTTAACATTTTGCAAATTTGTGCTGTTCTTTTCAAGTAATGTGTCATTCTACATACAGTCATCAAAAACTGGTTTGATGTTATTCACTTTATTATGAGTCATATTTTGTGAGTAGAATTACATATGGAAATTAATCTTCTGACTTAATACAAAGATAGTATCTTAACCCTGAACTTTACTTTTCCCTCTTAGGGAATTTATTACCGTCTGCCCCTTCTACACCAATATCTACATTCTCATATATTATAGAGTATCTCATGACACACAGAATGGTAAAAGGCCAATTTTCAAGAAATATTTATTGAACAAATATTAATATTCCTTAGTCAATTGTCCATACTCTAACACTTAACCAACTGAGCTACCCAGACACCCCCAGATTACTTTTTAGTAATGAAAAGTGAATTTCAGTAGATTTCAGTTTAGATTCTTAATAAAAAGTGAAAGCTACAATTGAGACAATCAGAAAGTATTTCAAAATATATCTTGGTTAATCTCTGCTAAGGAGCAGAACGTCAAACAAATTTTAAAGCTTGACATAGTTCTGAGACTTGTGAATACTCTATATCTTCATTATCCTAGTCCTAGCTATTAGCTCAAGTGGCTATTGAGCACTTTTTAACCTTGGCTAGTTCTGTGCTCTACATGTCAAATACCAGTTGGATTTCAAAGACTTAGTACCAAAAAAAAAAAAAAAAAAAAGAAAATACAGAACGTTCAAAAAACAATTTTAAATTGATTACACGTTGAAATAACTATTTTTGATAAACTGAGTTACATAAATTATATTAAAAAATTAATTTCATCTATTTCTTTTTTCTTCTTAATGTGTCTTCTAAAAAATTTAAAATTACACAAGATGTCTTGCTTTCCTGGCTTGCCTTCTCTTTTGCCTTTGCAGTGCTGACCTCGAGAATGTCTTCCCATTGGCCTCCTCCTCTATTTCCCCCTTCTGTCTTCTATACTTTCTTTTTCCTTTGTTATTCATTTTTCTAAAATTGCAACAATATCAGGAAGGAGGCCTGGAATAAGGAAGGAAGGCTCTAACAATTCTGAAGTAGATTACAAACATGATGGAATACACTTAAGAGATTAAATAAAACAAAATATTTGCATAACTACTGGGTCACTAAATTATATTTTTTAAAAGATGTTGTTTATTTCTTTGAAAGAGAGAGCCACGGCCGGGGGGGGGGGGGCGTGTAGAGGGAGAAGCAGAGCGCTCCACCTGGTCCTCAGTTCCAGGATCCTGAGTTCATGATCTGAGACAAAAGCAGACACTAAACCCAGTGAGCCACTCAGGTGCACCATTAATCTAAATTATTAATAGAATGACAGTTGACCATTGAACAACATAGGGGCTAGGGGCTCTGATCTCTCTGTGCAGTTGAAAATCCACATATAACTTTTGACTCTTCAAAAACTTAACTACTAATAGCCTCTTGACCAGGAGCTTACTAAAATAACATAAACAGTTGATTAGCTCATATTTTGCATGTTATGGGCAATATACACTGTATTCCTACAATTAAGATGGAGACAACTATAAATAAAATCATAGGAAAATACACTCACAGTGCTATATTGCATTGATCAGAAAGAAATAAGTACATAAGTGCACCTGCATGGTTCAAACCTGTATTGTTGAAGGAGCGACTGTACAATGTTGTCCACCTAAAGCATCTAAATGCATAGATATTTCTGAACTCATTTTATATGTTTTACACATTTAAAAGTTTCTAATAAGTTATTTTTATTTGAAATTCTGAATAATTTCAATATATTCCAAAATAAAACTCATTTTCCCAAATAATTAACTCTATTTTAGTGAATAAAATATGAATACAAAGTCATACACTCATATTAACTGTACCTGCTTATTGCTGACCTCTTTTTTTTCTTTGAAAATTAATCATTCTTTTTCATCTTCCAATTTCCTTTCCAGATGGCCCTCTTTAAATCTTTTGGTTGCTTTGTCCTCTTCATTGGTCTATTTACTTTTCTTGCTACACATTTCCCCATATGCGCTCACATATTCCTAACTTTGGATACAATATCGAGACAGTACTGTTCAAATCTCCCAGTCTGAGGACCTGGCTAAGTCACTGAAAGAAAGGCAGAGATCCTTCATTTTTCAAGTGCCTTAATAATCTATATAACCATAAGTAATCATCTTTATTTTTCTTAATTCTGATTACCTTACTGTCACTTTTTACATGCTCCCTTTCCTTCAAGCAGGTTGTCAGTTCATGAGAACAGGTTCAGTGTCTTGTTTTTTCCTTAAACTTTTTTTTTTTAAATCTCCTAAAACACACTTAGATACCACAGATTCCCAATAAATAGTGGAAGAATGAATGAACACTTATGCTCAGAGCACAAACACTACCGAAGACTCTGAGAAGGACAAGAATCACAGACTAATGTCTCACAGTTCTGAATAAAAGTGTTGTGTTTTTAAATCTTCCCTAAGTAGGGAATTGCTGTTAGGGTGCCTATCTGAGGAGACAAACGTCTCACAAATGATGACCTAAATGATGTACAAATCAAGTACCTTTTTCTCCATTTTCATAAAGAAGGCATGGAGGTGGAAGTGTGGAGCAAAAGGCTTGTGTTCAGATCTTTAGTCAGACAGTTGACAGCACTTTTGGCAAATCATCTGTCTGATCCTCAGTGTCATCCCAGATAGTAATATCTTCTTCCAGGGAGTAACAAAGAAGATGTACACTATGACTAAGCACGTAGGAGTCAGTCTGACCCATAAGGGATGATCTATAAATGGAATGAGGTCCTAGCTGCTGCAGCGACATATGGAGCAGTAACAATAGCTCTTGGCTGTCTACCTACCTGGACTTCTGACTTAAAAAAAGAAAAAGCTTGAAGTAGATAATGAAATATGCTAACAAACACTCTATACCTTCTTTAAGTCTGAGACATTTACTGCTATGTTTAGAAAGTATTTAATTGTAGCATCCTATATTAGTTTCCCTGGTTCTGATCAGTAACTTCCTTAAAAAAAACTCAGCTGTGGGTTGCAGTAACCATGGCAGAGTTTATTTCCATATTTTCTGAATATTCTAACCAAATAAGATCAAGATAAATGCAAACATTACTTACTTACAGCTCTCTTCATGGTATTCCTTTCTCTAGGGGCACCTGGTTGGCTTAGTTGGCTGAGCATCGGACTCTTGATTATAGCTCAGGTCACAATCTCAGAGTCCTGGGATAGAGCCCCTAATGGGGCTCTGTGCTCAGCTTGGAGTCTGCTTGTGATTCCCTGCTCAAGTATGTGTGCCCCCCCCCAAAATAAATAGCTTAAATAAATCTTTTTTAAAAATCCTTTCTCTAAATTACACTTTAACATTCAGCCTTTCTTCACAGTGCTTTAACTTCTCAATATCAGCAACCTTAGTTACCCACATGCCTTCCCAAACTCTAAAATGTTTTCATCATTTGGCTCTGTTCCACTATCAAAATGCAGAATACTACTACTCTCCTCTGATGAAAGACATCCATCCTTGCACCTTTTTCATTCTATTAAAAATAGTAAACTTGCTGTTAGTTTTCATCCTGACCTCAGGCTCTCAATTCTTAACCTGTTAATACTTTATTCATCTCTTGGAGTTGCCCTTGCCCCTTTCCCAGCCCAGATTTATGGACCTTCTTTTCTATAACATACTCACTATCCCTAGAAAGCCAGGCTCTTCATTTTGCATTGTGTACACCTTGCTAATCTTCTAATCAAGTAAACCCCAGTTGTTTACTAGACCCATTCAGATTACAGACTAAATACTGCTAAAGAAAGTGATCCAATTGCCTTGACTAAAATGTGATGAATTGTTAATTTTGCCAAGCTCCCCATTGTGGCTCTAGAATCTTTTTTACAGACCTCCCGCATATTCTTGGTGATATTCCCCAGCTCCTATCCCTGTACCAGCTCATCTCAAACTATGATCTTGCACTAATAAAGTCACCATTTCACAAGTCCAAACTCCCTGCAGACCTGGAGTCTTATTACCACTGGATCTCCACCCTCCAGTACAGGGCTGAATAAATAAGAAATTCAGTTAACTAATAAAAACTGATTCAGTTCCTTTCCTCTTCTAAGACGCGAACATCTTCCTGTGCTAGCACTGATCATGACAATCCCTTTTAGAACATTCTCATACTTGCTCCTGAAAATTACCATCCTCATCCTTATAGTTCCATCTCTTCTTGCTAGGGGATTCCATCCTGAAAAAAGTAAATATGCACTCAGATTTCCTTTTTTCTGGCTTAAAAATATGCCCTTCATTCAATAATACTACTCTTTGAGTAATATTTCAGCTCCATGATTAGCATTAAACTTCATTTACTTCTTGTCTTTGTATATTCAAGACCCCATATGACCTTAAATATGGGCAACGGGGGCGCCTGGGTGCTCAGTTGGTTAAGCGACTGCCTTCCGCTCAGGTCATGATCCCGGAGACCAGGGATCGAGCCCCACATTGGGCTCCCTGCTCGGTGGGAAGCCTACTTCTCCCTCTCTCACTCCCCCTGCTTCCCTCTCTGGCTGTGTTTCTCTCTGTCAAATAAAATCTTAAAAAAAAAAAAATGGGCAACGGAACTTCTTTCTGTTTCTGTTTAACTCTAATATACATATTTTTTTCTCAATGACAGCTAATAGATTTTTCAACGTTTTAATTGAAAAAAAAAATCAAACAGTAATCTGCAAGAGTACAATGAAATCTGTACAATGTCTCCTGGCATCCAAAAATCAACAAATGATGACTTGTTCCAGATACAATACACACACACGCATTTGATGATGACTCATAAGAACGTATGGCACTTATCACTACATAACTCAGCTTGCATGTCCTAATATCATTTATTATTTAGTGTATACATAAATTTTCCCAATTCTCCCAAGATTTGAACCTGGTTTTTTTGTTTGTTTGTTTTTTAAATAGGATAAAATGCAGCTTCCAGTTTTGCATTTGTCTCTCTCTTCTAATCTAGAAAGTTCTCCCTACTGTGGTGTGACATTTGAAGAAACTAGGCCACATGTCTGGTATGTTCAATGCAGAATACTAAATCTTGGAAATGTGTCTCTTTCCTCATGGTTTAGTTTAATATGATCCTCTTTCCTTGTATTTTTCTGTAAACTAAAAGTTAAGTTTAAACAGGTTTTACTAGGTTCAACTTAAACATTCTAGCAACAATATTTCACAAGTGGTGCTGGATGGAGACTTGATACTGCATCCATCAAGAGGCTCATGGCATCAGGCTGTCTATTAATGATGCTAG
This sequence comes from Spilogale gracilis, assembly GCA_004023965.1. Taxonomy (NCBI): domain Eukaryota; kingdom Metazoa; phylum Chordata; class Mammalia; order Carnivora; family Mephitidae; genus Spilogale; species Spilogale gracilis. Next base: position 197,802 of record PITA01000926.1, read on the forward strand.
GTTTGATCATTTAGTTATTTAAAAAGACAACTGTTAGGAGCAATTAAAAAGTAATATTTGAGCACCATGAGAATATGTTATTGCCCAAAATACTTTTAACTAATGATTTTACACCTGTTGATGATTCTTTACTGAATTATTTATTTCACTGGGAGTTATAAACAGTAATTTTCTAATTCTAGCATTTCTTACATAAATCAACTCACATCATTTTGTAAAGAACTGGTCCCTCATCAACTACAGAAGAGTTCTTCCTTAAAAAAAAAAGTCAGCTTAACAATTTCCTTCAATTTAATTATTCTCAGAATTGTTTCCTGTTTGGGGGGGCGGGGTTGTTTTGAGTTTCACTATGAACACATGGGTTTTACTTCATTCAGTGTTTTTCAAACTGTTACAGTCACTCTTGTTGAAGCAGGTCACTGAGAAGATGTGATATGATGGCTGACCCTCAAGCTGGACCCAGGCAATCAGATGCTCCTTACCTCCTCCCTGTCCTTGAAACGTACATTCCACCCACCACTCCCACACTAGGAGCCACTTCGAGTACATAGTCTTAAAAGGATAATGTGCTGTTGAGCCCATCCAGATTGGATACGTGACCCCACTAAGATCTCTATATAAATGTTTAAGATTCTGGTGGATAGTTGCAAAAATCGACTTGTCTTGTGATGACCTTATACAAATCCCCTTGCTTATTAAAACTGCCATATAGGGGTCCCTGAGTGGCTCAGTCATTACACGTCTGCCTTCAGCTCAGGTCGTGATCCTGGAGTCCCAGGATCCCTGGGTCCCTGGATCCCTGCAATGGACTCCATGCTCAACCGGAAGCCTGCTTCTCCCTCTCTCTCACTCCACCTGCTTGCGTTCCCTCTCTAGCTGTCTCTCTCTTTCTGTCAGATAAATAAGTAAAATTTTAAAAATAAATAAATAAATAAAACTGCCACCTACAAGCTATACCGTTGTGCCTCTTGTTTTAGTTTCTCCTTACCCTCTGAGTATGTGGGCCCGTTTCAAATTCCACCCAAGAAAATCCTGAGGTTGCAAACCAACAACACTTGATGTTCAAATTTATCTGAACTTGGCAACTGGAAGGCCGTTCAAGCTGGCTCTCATTTATAGTTACAATTTATAAACAAAGTTGATATAATCTTACTTACCTTTGGATAATTCCATACTTTTTGGCACAATGAGATATCCTAGGCTCAGCTTGTACTTTTTCTACCTAGACTTAAAATCAGCCAATATTCTAAAAAGCTCTGGTCTCCTTGAGTAGGAAATGGTATTTAGAAACCACAATGTATGCACTAGATGTGCTCACTGCAGCTGGAGAGACACTGTTTAGAAGCCCTTTCAGGAGAAAGAGATAGTAAATATATTTATTTTTAAAAGCTTTACAGTATATTTCAGTATATGATAGCTTAGCCTCTTCTTTGTTCTTCTTTTTTGGAGTTATCCTGGCTATCCTTGCATTTTACTTTTCTGTATGTAATTAAAAATCAATGTACCTAGTTATGGTTTTTTTATTGAGATCAGGTCACATGCACACAAACATGCACACACAGTTACACATAGATACACACATACAAAAGTACGTGACCCATACAATCTTAGGGACTGGCCTCTTTATGATGCTGTCACATCATACCCAGATTTTTCATTTGTTGAAGTTCATTTAGTTCCTTCTTAAAATTAGTGGATGTTAATACAGATTCCACCCACCATTCCCACACTAGGAGAATGCCATCCACCATTCCACCCACCATTCCCATACTTGTCCTCAAGCCTCACTTTTCTGTAAGTTTATGCAACATAAGCCCTGCTGAATAACACTTTTCCTTTACACAAGCACATTTTCTTAACCTTCAGTGGATATTCTCCTTTTCCTCTTCTTCTGCCTTTAACCAGATCCTTTCACATCCAATCAAAAAAAATGCAGGTGTATCCCAATTTTTTGCCTTCAGGTGAGTTATTCCTTCCTAAAGTTTTAGCAAAAATAAGTTTGTAATATCTTTATCTTTCAGTGTGTTTTCCAGATTTAGAGCTGAATTTCATTGCACAATGGTCATTTTATCCAAGAATTAATGTGGGAACTTCCTATCAGTGATATGTCCAAAGCTGAACCATTCTCTCACCAAGTCAGGTTTTTCTCTAGATACTTTTTTTCTGGTTTTGTTTTATGCCACTAGTTTGTTTGATTGTTTCCTTTTCTTTCTTTTCTTTTCTTTTCTTTTCTTTTCTTTTCTTTTCTCTCTCTCTCTCTCTCTCTCTCTCTCTCTCTCTTTCCTTCTCTTTCTTTTCTTTTCCCCTCCTTCCTTCCTTTCTTCCTTCCTTCCTTTCAAAGAGAGAGACAGCTGGGGGAAGGGGACAGAGGAAGATGGAGGGAGAGAACCTCAGGGCTCAATCTCAGCAACCTAAATTCATGACCTGAGCCAAATTCAGGAGTCAGATACTTAACCGACTAAGCCACCCAGGTACCCGCTTACCATTCGTTCTTAAGTTATCCAGAACCCAAAGACAAAGCTCTTAAGGGTCCTTCTGCCTTGGCCCTCAAATCCACTGTTTCTACGAACTTGCAGATTTACCATTATCTTTGCAATCCACTTCATCACTTTCATTCATACTGCCTCCACAGTGGTATATGTTTCCCATTCTTTATTGAAAAATAGTCATTTTTTTTCAAGTTCAAAGGAAACTATTTAATAATGGGAAACATTTTCACACATCTGAAGAAGCAATTAAAACAGTATCCTAAAATAACGCCTTACTGTTATATGTGTTTTATGTTATTAACAAATGGATAAAGTGAGCTTGAAAAATCGTCACATCCAAATATCTGTAACAGTGAATTCTGAGGTGGGGATGATGTTGACAGTGAGATGTTGGTAGACAGAAGAGACACCTATATTTATAAACTCGTTGTGTTATGAAAATTGGTGGTTCTGTTTTCCCTGTGCAGAAGACTAATTTTTCACTTCACACTCAAAAGCCTCAAGTACAGATTACATTTTGTACTCAGCAAGTAAATATTTGTTGAGTGTTTCTCTCAGACCATCTATAAAGCCACATGTAGACACAGAACCATCAAATTTTGTCTTAACATAGAGTACCAGTGGCTCCTGCAACATTGCCATGATCCGATTCTCTTTAGAAAATCCTATAGTTATGGAAAGATTTGTGATGTTGCGGTTACTTAACGGTCCTTTCAGGAACAGTAATTGTCTCTGTGTAAATGGTGCCATTTTCTATTATTTCTGGCCACAGCACTCCCCACTGAAGGTGACTATAGTAGTTTTAAATTACGTACCAAGAATAAAGATGCAGCAGTTGTTTTAGATTAGCTAAAATAAAACAAAGTCCTCTCTACAAATGGAACATCCCTATCACAGAAGGAGGGACATAAGATATCAACTCAGACATTCCTGTCATTTTTCCCTTTACTACCTGTGGAGTTTTAAGCAAGTTACATTGCTAAGTCACAGTTTCCTCAGAAATATAAATTAATAATTTACCTACTCATAGAAGAACAAATGAAACTACATTCACTTGACACATCAAAAATGTTAGTCTTACTTTTCTGTCCCGCTCATCTTGATTAAAGAAAACATAGCCCTTGCCTACTCCAATCTGGTAACATTTTCCAAACTGACTCAAAAATATGTTGTACCTTTTACAATTTAGCATATGACTATCAAAATGTGTATCTATACACATGGATTCTGTATAAATGCAATTAATATCCACTCAAAATCTAGACAAAATATTTTCAACTATATTATTCTAAGCAAAATATATAGAGAAATTGATGAGTCAGATGTAATTTTATAAAACAGATTTAGGCAAATAAACTCTCTAATTTTTCTTTATTATGAGGATGCTTAATGATGAATTCCATTGCATCTTTCAGAAAAGCAAGACAGGGACGCCTGGGTGGCTCGGTTGGTTGAGCAACTGCCTTCGGCTCAGGTCATGATCCCGGAGACCCGGGATCGAGTCCCACATCGGGCTCCCTGCTCGGCAGGAAGCCTGCTTCTCCCTCTCTCACTCCCCCTGCTTGTTTTCCCTCTCTCGCTGTGTTTCTCGCTGTCAAATAGATAAAATCTTAAAAAAAAAAAAAAAAAAAAAAAAAAAAAAAAAAAAAAAAACCTTTAAAAAAAAAAAAAAAAAAAAAAAAAAGAAAAGAAAAGCAAGACAGGCTTCCCATGTTCTCCACTATAATTCTCTTGACTTAGATTTATACATCAGCCAAGGAATAAATCTTACAGCCTTGACCCCTGCTGAAGAGTCTCCAAGGACAGTCCAGAACACTTTTATCCTAAACACTAAATAAGTTCTTCCACTGCCTTCCCTGTAGCTTGGAATGGATAGAAAATGAAATCAACACCTCTATATTCTCCAGGTTTCAGCCCCCAAAAACAGCAAGATAATGCAAAAAATATATATATATATAATAAACATGAAACCAATTGTCCACAGAGTTAACTATTTAACAGACATCTAACAGAACAAATGAATAGCAACAATGACAAAAAATGTCCCAATATTTTCTTGAAAAAATAAAAGCTATAAGAATAAAGTAAAACATAAAAAGTTGGCAATGGCTGGGTTAGATATATCTCTTCCACAGGTCAAAATTAATAATAAAAATAAGAGTGAAAACAAATATTATATTTAGAAAACACTTGCTAAATGTGTAACTAGCTTTTTGTACATACCTAAGGTTTTATTTGATATTGTTCTCAAAATCATGGTGTAGTGAAACTCATTGTCCTTGTCATCAATAGTGTGCAAGTTATGTTGCCACTGCCAATTACTAAAGGGAAATTAATGAAATTTAAAAAATCATATTAAGTTATGAAAATGGGATTTTAAAGGCAGCAGTACAAGTCACTAGAAGTTGCAAATAATAATAAAATGAAAGAATAAGAAAATAGTAACAGTAACTTCAGATCAGTGAGGAACTCTTTAAATTATTTAATTTTATTCCTGAGCTCCCTAAACAAGTTTCAGGAAAAAAATTCATCATTATTGCAGTTTTTTATGCACAAAATAGAATTTTCTTAATGGTAACATGATAGAAGTAAAGAAATAACTATTTTTTTTTAAATCACAGCTAATAAGCATATAAAAAAGTTTTCAAAGTCAGAGAGAATAAATAAATTAAAATAATGTAATTTCTCCAATTTCCTTTCTTTCATGCAGACAGTTCTAAATACTTCTTCTTCTACTTCCATTGTAGAGCTTTACTTGATTCGGTGGACTGTTTGATTAGTTGCTTGCCATACCAGTAAAGAGTAAAGAAAGCATGACCATACTCTTACTCAAGTGGAATGCTTTCAAGAAGGTAACAGACTGGTGTTGCCTGGGTGGCTCAGTTGGTTGAGCCACTGCCTACAGCTCAGGTCATGGTCCTGGAATCCCGGGATCCAGTCCCACATCAGGTTCCCGGCTCCGCGGGGATTCTGCTTCTCCCTCTGACCTTCTCCCCTCTCATGCTCTCTAGACTCACTCTCTCTCTCTCAAATAAATAAATAAGATGTTTTTTAAAAAAAGAGAAATGGTAACAGAAAGGGGACCTTTTCCACACACTTTGTATTAGCCCATTTAAAAAATGATTATTTTACCTAAGAGTTTTTCATATAGCACATGATTCTTTTAGCTAGGAAAATACAGTATTTTTGGCATATCACATGTATGTGCATTATTTTTCTACTCCATTATTTTTATATTCTAAAGGCATCATTTGTTTGCATAAATATAGTATCTCTTTTAGACAGTAGCCTTTCATAAAAAATAGAGAAAATAAACTGACCATCTTCTTTTAAAAAGGCAGTCTATCTTTCACAGTTAAGAAGATAAAGTGTGCTTTTATTAATTATGTGTTTGAAACTTTCCCCCCTCATCCATAACACCATCAGTGTGGCTACTTCATTCAAACTAAGGGGAAAAAAAAATAGTGTGCTACTTGCTTGCTTTTAATCATGTAAGGGTAAATATAAGGGAAAAAAATATTTATTGTTAATGATGAAAATTTCATTCAAAAATGTCTGGACAAACCACACACTCAAGACAGGGCTCCAACTAGAGGTTTCTTTTTCTATAATGTTCAAGAATGGATCAGACACTGTAAAATAAATTCAGTAATCCAGGGTTTTTCAAAATGTCCAAATGTTGGCATCCCACAGAAAAGTTCTAAAAAATTTAACAGTTATTTTAACTTTGTGATGATTTCTTTGCCAAAATTTAAATGCAAACTCTCAAAGTTGGCTAATGGTCCAATAACTAATTTAATTAATGCATTGTCTTACTCTCACCCATCACCTCTACCTCCCAGACCCTTTCTCCCTGCAGGTGAAAATAACTGGCATGATTAAGTTGAAAATAACTGGCAAAATCCAGGTGGGTTGCTTACTAAATGAAAGAACAATATTATTTTTCCATAAGAAACCAGTAGGCGGTGCTAATTCTAGGATACTACATGCAAAGATTTTAAACCAAAACACACAGACTAGGTGACTAATTCAAAGAGTTGTAGAATTGTCAGTATGATTCGTGAAGGAGGAAATTTCAAAAATTTGCATGTAATAGAATTTAACATAAGTATGAATATAATGAACTATGAATAGGAAATGAAAACCTAACATGACTTAAAGATTCTTAGTATGATCTTTAGTTACAGAATTCAAAGCACAGCTACATATTTCTTCCCACTTTAAAATCCTATGAGCATCTTCATCTGCCCCATTATAGTTTCAATCTTATTTGGAAACATCATACAGTACAGATCAAATGCTGCTCCAATCTTAAGACTCAATTACCCCCACCTTAGGGCAGCAAGTAGTCTTCTAAATGAGAATTCTGGTTTGGTTACTCAAGTTTTTTTCTTTCTACTCACGCTGTTTCTCTCTTTCAAATGAACTTAACGATTTATAGTATATATAACCTGCTAAGAAATATTATACATATGCATTCACTTGCCTTTTTAAATAAATGAGTACTTGTATATATATATGTGATAGAAGTGATTAAATGTTTTTGCTAACTGCTTAATCCATATGAAAGATTATAGTCATGTGCTCACTACACACACACAGACACACGAAAATCAAAATTTAAAGCTTAGAAATACAATATTTGTGCCAAATAATCTTAGAATTATATCCTTCATGATATCTAGCCTGGTAGTCCACAGACAAGACATGAGCTGTCTTCCCTATATAAATGCAACAGGACTTTCTTAACAGAGAAAGCTACCCAGAGTACAAACATAACTCAACTGCAACTTCCAAATACCATTGAGAATGCACTGTGAAATTTTTTTTTTTTAAGATTTTATTTATTTGACAGAGAGAAACACAGAGAGGGAACACAAGCAGTGGGAGAAGCAGGCTTCCCGCAGAGCAGGCAGGCAGGCCCATGTGGGGCTCCATCCAGAACTCTGGGATCATGACCTGAGCTAAAGGCAGAGGCTCAACCACTAAGCCCCCAGGCACCCCTGGACTGCGAATTTTTTAAAAAAAAATCTTTCTAGACGTTGAAATAAATTTTAACCTTCTACAGATAAATGATCATTTGTACTCTTAAGTCCTTCACCACAAAGAGTAAATAAATATGGGCATAAAACTTTTCATTCCACTAGCTGAGGTGACAGACTTAAGAGAAACATTTGTTTTAAAAGTCATAATGTATGTAATTAACCCATTTGTTATGGGCCCTTTTGTATGCTGGAATTCTATAGTTACCCTAGAAAAAAACTTAATTTTAGAAGTATTTGCTTTATATTTACTTTAACCGAATTCAAATTATATATACATATGACAATTCTAAGGATGAACTTTTCACTTAAGAAAAAAAAAGAACATCAAAGCTTTAAAATCAAATCATTTAAATAAGTTACCCTCCAGATTTCAAGATTTAAAGTATGACAAGAAATTTGTTTGGGCAGCAAGTTTTCCAGCAGATTCTGTCACTGTGTTTAAGTACAGAAAAGGCTTTTTATTACTAACTGGTACATCACCAAAAAGCAGTGCTAGATGATATTGGAAATAAGTAACAGAGCAATCATAAAATATCTTAAACTCCACAGAATACTGTCAACACTGAGGATGGTAATGCTACCAGTACGTTGAGATCAATCACACCACTACCGACCCCTTCCCCCTGCCCTGCGCTCAGTTCTTTGGGGAAAACCTCTGGAGCCACTATCAGGTGGTTAAAAATAGGGAAAACAAAAAACAAAAAGCAAACAAACAAAAACATTGTCCCTTTAAAACTTAAATAAAAGGCTATTTTGTACTTTAGGGGTGGTAACAGTTCCGTCCTCAATATTAAACCCAACTGACCACCGCAGAAAGTTACTATTTCCCCAACTCCTGGAAGACGCCAGCGAGCACTTAAAACCAGAGCAACACGACGTAGAAAGAAAAGATCCAAAAATAACACCACTAAGAAAGCAAAAAACCCTTCGGAACAAGGCAAACGGGCTGGGAAAGACCTACTGCGTTGTTTACTCGTGGCAAAAAGGAGGAGCAGGAGTTGAGCGTGCGGGGGCTGGTGCCATCCTCGGGGATCTGGAAATGTCTCGAGCTCCCTGCCCGCGTGGCCAGGAGCCAGCCCCTTGGGAAGATGCTGCCCCTACCGCGTCTCCCCACGTCTCCCGGGCGCTCCGAGGGCCGGCCCTACCGACCTGAGCCGCGTCCTCGGCCCTCGCCCCTCCTATTCTGCAAGTGGCCCTCGGAGAACTTACAGGGCCCGCGTCCCCAGCCGGCGCTGCCGGCGGCGCAGACACCGCCCGCAGCGGAGATGACCTGGGCGCAGCCTGGGAAGGGACTGTATTTTGCGCACATCCAAAAATGATCCCGAAGCGGGGAACGGACTTTGGCTTTCCCTGGCTCCAGGCACGGCTTTCCCCACGGCGGGCCCGGACACTGCCCGGAGGCGCGCGCGCGCGCACACACACACACACACACACACACACACACACACACACACAAATACACACACGCACACACACACGCGCGCGCGGGCGCGCGCGGGCGCACACGTACACACACAAGCTTTCTTTGCCAGGGCCAGTGTTGCCATTGCAAACCCGGGAAACGCCTCCAAGGGGACCAAGTACCTGCTCTCTGCGAGCTGCTCAGCTGTTCACTTCATCCTCCGTTGACAAGGAAACCAAACCGCACTTCATTTTTTTTTCCAGAAAAACCTTCCACTGCCATCATTTGAAAATTGATTTACGGGGAGGGGAAGGGAAGGAAGAAGGGATAATATATAGATATCAGGATATCTATCATAAAATTATCTCGGTTTTTTAAAAAATTCAAATGTGCAAAAGTCACAGTTAATATAAAGGAGGAAAAAGTATTTTGCTTAAAAATTATCCCAGTAACCAGCTGCAAGAAAAGTTTCATGTTATCAATGGGTGTAAAAAACAGGAGGGAAAAAAACGAATTTGTTCTCACCGGCTTCCAAAAATGGCACAAAAAATAGAAAATTAATATATATTTTTTTTTGCTCAGTGGTTTGTACCAGTATTGCAAAACCACAAACTTGTAAACACTGCCGTAAAATCCCACCTACACAAAAATCTTATCAGAAAAAAAAGAGTATGCAAAAAAAAGAGTTAGAAACATGCTTTTTATTTTTACAAAGGAAAAAAATAGGCATCATACTTCACATCGCTTTTTCCATAAAACCAGTTGCATATTCTGCTGGACTTGGGAGTCGCTCCAGCAGGCACGGTCGCCGCGGACTCCCAGACACAGCGCCTTGTCTACAGAACCAACGCATGCTAGAAAAACTTGGATTCAGGAAAAGGCTCAAAACCATGCTCCTCCAGCTTTCCCAAATATAAACAATAATCAAAGAAGTGGAAAAAAAAGAAGAAAAACAAAAAACAAAAAAACAAAAAACAAAAAAAAAGGACAAAAAAAAAGAATAGGACAAGAATGCCACTGAGAAGGTACTCACCGAGCGGGAGTAAAATGTTGGAATAAAAATGAGATTTAGTATAAAATACAGTATGGCGGTGGAAGAAGGAATGAAGCGCGTTTTTTTCTCTGTCTCTGCCTCAGGCACTGACACGTGACTCGAAGCCAGGCTGACTTGCAGGCAGCCGGGAGGGACCGAGGCTGCTAGGGGGGAAGCCCCCGGAGCCCAACTCCCGCGGCTAGGCGGCGGCGGCGGCGGCGGCGGCGGGGAGCCCGGCGCCTGGGAGCGGCAGCACCAGGGGCGGCGGCAGCGACTGCTCCCGGCGAGGCTGCCTCCGCTGTGAGCCCAGACGAGCAGGTGCCCCTCACGCTGAGGCTGAGCACACGCACACGCACACGCAAGACAGGCAGGGCGCCGGCAAGAGGGGGAGCGGAGCGGGGTTGGGCCGGAGGCGCGCAGCTGCCGCTGCCTGTGCCGCCGCTGCCGCTGCCGCTGCTGCTGTTGCTACCGCCGCCACCGCCGCTGCCGACGGGGAGCGCGTGTTCTGGGGCAGCTTGGGGCGTGCTGATCAAAAATGCCTGAGACCAGGCGAACAACTTGCTGCTTACCTCAAAGTTGCTGTTGTTTGCCACATGCTTATGCATTCATCTGGTTTCTGTTTTGTTTTGTCTTTTTTTAACCTTAAGGTGGTTACCTGGGGAGAGATTCCACCCCTTTCTCTCCCGAAGTTTTACTATGAAAACCCTATTCAACTCATTCATTTCTTTCCTCCCTCATTTCCCGTTTCGCAGCCCTCCAGAGCGGCCTTTGCCTCCGCTGTTCTCCTCCCCTAGATCTGCGACCCCCTCGCTGTTCCCGGGGAACCTGGCGCCGCGCGGTGCTGGGGGCGTCGTCTCGGGCTAAGCCGCGGTCAATCTTTATTGAAGAACGAGGAGCATCTCTTCTGCCGCCACCAAAGAGGAATGTTTGCACTTGGAAATATAAAACAAATCTCTCATTTAGGACACCCCGTTCCGGGTTTCTTTTTGCGGGTTGCAGAGCAATGGGTGGGGGCATGGGTGTCGTTAATTTATTCATCCGTGGACCCAGCATTGTTTGTTTGGTCTGCGTGTGCACGCGTACTTCCAAGCCCGTCTGGCAGGCTTCGCGGGTCCATTCTCCGTGGCAGAGGCTCCTGCCTGACTCTTGCTCAAGTTGCGGGCTGGGGCTGGAAGTCAAAGGGGTGGTTCAAGGAATACAAGTGAGTCCATTGTGTAAGTGCTCTCTGGGAGGGAGTGAGCACTTGGCGGTCGAGAGGGGGAGACGTACTCCAGGAGGGAGGCGGTGGCGCAGCCGGCGGGAGCCCAGGTGGCTGATCCGTTGATTCAGAAGGTGAGGGTGAAAGAGGGATTTCTCCGCCTAGCCGCTGGTCTGAGGTGCCTATTGCCTCAACAAAGATCCCACCAGCCAATTACCGGTTGCGTTGGGATTCTTCTATTGCTGCCTGTTGAAGAATCAGCTTTCTGGGCGCTGGAACACATCTACTTTCCTCATTTTGGTGCAATACTAACATCAGGACCATTTCCCCCCACGCTGCTTTGAGTGGGTTGTGTGGAATTAATTGGCATCTCTATGTTTGAGAATGAACAATTAACACAGTTCCTCAGTTCAGAGATTGCTGCCCCTGATCTTTATCTCAATGTTTCCAATGTTGACATTTAAGATAAAATGCCTCCATCCGAAATGATCTAACCTAGACAATTCTGAAAATTATGCACACATCCATTATAGAGAGCTTCAACGGCAAATATGTTTCTCAAACATTCTGGTCAGAATTCGTTGACCAAATAAAGTATTAATCCACAATTTAAATAAAAGAGATTTAAAATAACCATTAAAATGACATTAAACATTTATTTTGGTGAGTTGCCAACTCTGCACCCACTTATTATACATACATTAGAGTAAGGATTGCTGATTGGAAAATACTTACTGAAAAGATGAATCCATCAAGGTGGATTTGGTAACTTCAGAAGGCTCTTTGAGTTCCATTGGGAAATCGTAGGATTTTAAGCTAGATAATACAGATCAAATGTGCTTTTCACCACAAAACATGTTGGGCTTATTTTTTTTAAACAACATCTCTTCTCATGTGGTCTTTTTCTTCCCTGAGTCACTAATTAATTTTGTCTGCCATTAAACTTAGTTTGCTAAATTTTCCAACTTTTTTCTTCCATGTCAAAAAATATTTGATTCTAATAATTTAGGAAGAAAATACTATTTCATGCATATTTTCCATCACCTATATCACAGGAGTATTCAAATGTGAGAAACTTCATTTTTCAAAAGGATTTCTGAAACTTTCAACTAGCCTGGGCAATGCCTGGGTTTTGAAGAGTTATGCAAGAAGAACTTTGAAAAACAAGCTGTTTAGAATTACACTGCAGTAATGGCTGTCAGCCAATCACAGTGATTGTCAGGCTTTTATTATTCAATAAAATGACTCCCCTTTATGCTGAATGCAGTTCTGCTGAAGAAAAAGCAAGACATCAATATCCTCCCTGCACATTTCCCATTTGCTTACATAATTACAGTGTGGTGCTCAAAATATTCCACTTATTTTAGTCCCGTGTGCCGTGCTCACCTTTTAGGTTGCATCACCCCACAAAAACCAAGAATACACAAACTTAGATCAAGAGAACTAGTATTTACTAAGAATAGCTTTTCATTTAATTTTTGTAACTGCTCTAGGACTATACTATACTATAGCCATTTTACAGGTTGGGAAAATTAAGTCAGATAATTAAAATAATTTTCCAAAGATCCCATGGTTAATACATATTACAGGTGGGACTGAAGCTACATAATATCTGGGTTTACAGCTAGAATAAAATATTTCCCCCAAAACCCATGAAAGATAGTAAATTTTTTTAAAAATCAACAAAAGCATAATATTCTGAATAAACAAAGTAGATTTGTGGGAATTGATTGACTATATTATTCATCACAAATAGCAGTAGCACATGTTATTTCCATGCATTATTTTGATTCCATAAAACACAAGGAGAAGAAATAAGCTTTCAAAAGGTGATATTAATAGGTAGTTTTTTATTTAATAAAAATCTGTATACAAAATTTGGTCATGTACTTCCTGATCACATTCTCAGGGGTTAACTGTAGAAACTTCATAAAGCAAAGTTCCAATTGTGAACTGTTTCTTTTGATATCCATTCTGAAATAAAACGTTGGAGGATTCATAACTCAAAAGTGTACTAGATTTAAGATAAAACAAACGATGTTTGAGGAAAACTCTATTTTGAAATCTATTCCACATAATCTCAACCTTTTTCTGTTAGAAAATACTAGAGATACACGAATTATATATACATATGCATATTTTACATATAAATATATACTTAGAGGGGCGCCTGGGTGGCTCAGTTGGTTAAGCGACTGCCTTCGGCCCAGGTAATGATCCTAGAGACCCAGATTCAGTCCCACATCGGGCTCCCTGCTCAGCGGGAAGCCTGCTTCTCCCTCTCTCACTCCCCCTGCTTGTGTTCCCTCTCTGGCTGTGTTTCTCTCTGTCAAATAAATAAATAAAATCTTTAAAAATAAATAAATAAATAAATAATAGATAGATAGATAGATAGATAGATAGATAATAAACACTTGGAAATTATTTACAGTATCACGGTTTCAATGTACACTTTTCTATCCAATGCCCTCAACACATTTTCTCTTGGTTTGCTTGATAGTTTTTTCACAATGTAGTGATTTTTAAGTTTTGATTAATTTATTTTGTTCATTATATGTCCTATCCCTACGAATGACTATCCTTCACTTATGCTTCTTTTTCCTTTATTGATGTCTTTTGTTTTTCCTATTATTTCAATTGGAGTAACTATAAATACTACAACTCATGAAATAATTTGTACACATAAATAGTCATTAGTAGACATAAAAATAATAGTAAAGATATAATATGGCATGAGTAAAATAAGGGAAAGCTATCAAAATATCCATGTAATCTCATTTTTAATACTTCTTTCACTCTTCATATATTTTATGGAATCCAAAATTTCAGATACAGAGAGTAAAACATATCAGCATTTCTTATGATTTATGTACACTCGTGTTTATTTTCATACAAATTAAAAATATGTATATTGCTAAGAAAATTAATTTTAAACAAATTAATATATCTACTATTATTCTTACTTTGAATGTGTTTATTTTGCATTAAATAGATTGAGTATAGTTTTATGAAAAAGTAGCTTCTGGCAAAAGTGACAAGAGGGAATAACACAAGAAAACTCTGATGAGTTTCCTTATAAATATAATTGAGGCACGAAGAGAAGGAAAAAAGCAGCACATGACATGTTCAGTGTTGTGCACCATTTGTTATTTTTCATTGATAACTGATCTGACAATCATTCATTCTAAAGAGGATATAATATATGTCAGTTTATAAATTTATAGGCTGTAAACCCAAGGTATCGCTTTAGATTTGAAGAGTTAAAAATGAAAATGTGGTAATCCTAGAGCCAGAAATAAACTTCTGAAAAGATACTAGAAGTTAAAAATATTGTTAGTTTTAAAACACGTTATTATGCATGGATATATTATAAACATATTAGAAGCCTGAAGGAAATTAAAAAAAGAAAATGGATTTATGCAAAACAAAATAATTCATATAAAGGAAAAATATGTCCCATTTAATAACTACTTATTGTGTTTTACATGCTTGACATATGTGCTTTTATAAAATCCTCATGATCAGAAGTTGAGATTCTGAAAGACTCTGTCCAGGGACAGAGGATAAAAATAGAACAGCAAGGAGTTTTCATATCTAGTGAGACAGCTAAGGACCATGCAATGGAAAAAAGTAACTCTAATGACAAAGTTACATACATCATAGAGCTAAGAAATTGAGAAAATGATGGTGAGTGAAGGGTGAAAGGGAGGAAAATATAGATGAGCAAAAGGGATGGGGAGAAGGATGAATAGAAAGAAAGAGAGGAAACGGAGAGGAGAAGGAGGAAAGGAAATTTTAAGACCAAAAGCATTGGGTTGGGGGCCTGGAAAATCTCCTTTTAAAAAAGTGTTTGAGAAATATAAGACAAGTACAAACACTGGACAGACTTAGGTCATTCAGATGAGTCCTAAAAGACACGTGACAGAAAGTATATTCAAAAACTATTGCAGACTTTACAGTATGTTTCTTTAGTGAAGCTAAATGTTGCCTAAAAACTCTAGAAAATAATCTTGCTGAAGTTAACAAAACTATGTACCAGAGGAAATCACATTTTTTTTAAAGATTTTATTTATTTATTTGACAGAGTGAAACACAGCTAAAGAGGGAACACAGCAGAGGGACTGAGAGAGGGAGAAGCAGGCTTCCCACCAAGCAGGGAGCCAGATGTGGGGCTCAATCCCAGGTCTCCAGGATCATGACCTGAGCCAAAAGCAGTCACCTAACCAACTAAGCCACCCAGATGCCCCAGGAAATCACATTTTTAAAAAGAAAGAATCAGAAAGAGCTATATTCATTTGTGTTTAAAAATTAAGAGATTTATTTGTCCTAATGATCTCAACTGATAACAGAAGACAATATGATTTCATCGGAAAGTTAATTCTGCCAACAGAAAACAATCTTGAAGATGCATGAGAGAAACTGACATTTTATTGTCTACCCACAAGATCTTAGATTCAAAGTAGTGGGGCGCCTGGGTGACTCTGTCATTAAGCATCAGCCTTTGGCTCTGGTCATGATATCAGGGTCCTGAGATGTAGCCCCGAATCGGACTCCCTGCTCAGCGGAAAGCCTATTTCTCCCTCTCCCACTCCCCCTGCTCTTGTTCCCTCTCTCACTGTGTCTCTCTCTGTCAAATAAATAAATAAAATCTTTTTTTAAAAAAAGATATGAAGTAGCTCCTTTATATACAGTGATGTTGTATAGTTATAGTTACAATTCTCCTGTTGATTTTTTTTCTCTTTGTTTATTTGTTTTAATTTTTAAAACCTGGGGTTTAGAGATGATATGGATTTAAATATAAATATTAACTTGTCTGGATTTTTGTTTCTTTGAAGTAAGTGTTATTCATTTGTTGTTTATTTAGAGATTACAGCATTCAAGAGATGAAGGCATGAGATTAGTTGGTTATTATCAAGTCTCAGGATCCTATCAATAAGAGGCATTTCTAATTTCCATGAAATTTAGTAAGTTATTTACTTCTATTAATACAAAGCTTACATTTTGAAAACAAATTTTCTTAGGAATGAAATTGTTTTCAAAAGCCAGATAATACAATGGAATCGGGCACCTGGGTGACTCAGTTGGTTAAGCGTCCACCTTAGGCTCAGGTCATGATATCACGGTCCTGGGCTCAAGACTCCTGTTGGGGGGGGGAGGGCTTTGTTCAGCAAGGAGCCTGCTTTCCTCTCTCTCTCTGCCCACCTCTCTGCTGCTCATGATATCTCTCTCTCTCTCTCTCTCTCTCTCTCCCTCTCCCTCTCTCTCTCTGTCAAATAAATAAATAGAACCTTAAAATTTTTTCTAAAGTACAGTGGAATCATTTTATACTGACAAACCACATGACAACAAACTCTACAAGCCTCTACTACAAAGTTGAACACTTGACTAATCATTTTGTTCATGCACATTTTTTGTACTAACGAGTGTATGACTAGACATTTGGTTAAGAAGGGGCACATTGGTGGCTCAGTTGTTAAGTACCTGTCTTCTGCTCAGGTCATGATCCTAGGGTCCTGGGATCGAGCCCCAAATGGGGCTCCTTGCTTGGCTGGGAGCCTGCTTCTCCCTCTCTCTGCTATTCTGCCTGCTTGAGTAATAAATAAATAAATATTAAGTAAATAAATATTAAGAATGATCATAATAGTTATATCTAATGTGTGGTATGCATAAATGTATATCTTTCAGATTCTATTTTTGGTCTCATTGAAAAATTAAGAAGCTATTTTTAAATAATCTTTCTCTTTTATATTTTTAATTTCTTTTGATATTCTCTACTCTTTTTTTATTTCTGTCTCAGAACTCAGACCTCTTCTATCTTCCTATATATATTCAGAGCATATATGTAGGGAAGAGTTAGGATGTATTAATACATTAATTCCTTGAGTTTTACTCTGATTTACGGACATCCTTTGTACTAGCAAATGTGTGGATAGACATTGGGTAAAGAAAAAAAAAGATTTTAGGAAGTAATCAATTATGTGTCTGATATATATATATGACTGTGTTCCCCAGATTCCTTTTTTCCCCTATGCATGTCTCCCTTCTACAATGTAGAGAAGGGTCAAACTTGTTAAGTTTTAAAAAGATCACAGATCCTGGCTGTTTAGCTTCAGGGTAGTAAATTATTTGTTATTTTATTCATTTAAAACTCCAGAGAAAACAAGAGCAAAGATCAAACACAGACTTTCCAAATAAAAGTATAATGATCTACTAGTAGGCCACTGGGCAAAATATGAATATTTCAAACTACAAACTTATAAATACACAAACATTCCACTTAGGCCTCACATCAGAAAAGCAGCACACCGTTGATTGCAGGTGTTCACATATCCTTGCACAAGTGCCAGTCTCAGACAAATTTATCTTTATAAATTACAAAATCAAATGAAGGACTTTTCTGTATTGTCACATATATATAAAAAGATTTCATTAAAATTCAATATACATCATTTTTTGCTTGTTTTCGGAGAATGAGTAACAGATTAAAAAAAAAACTAAACAGAATATTTTATTAATAGTCCCTAAATCAACTGTGTTCAAAACCCAGGAGATAAAAAAAGGATGTCAATTCCAGATAAAATTTAATCTTTAAACTTGATATTCGTTTTTCTTACAATTAAATTTGGTTTGTAATTTTCTTTTGTCATTTGTCCCCCGGAAGATATAACATGTTTTAAGGCTTATAATGTCTTCTTATAGAAGACAATAATCATCTTCAAACATTTATTGAGGCACAATTAATTTTAAAGACTATTATCAAAATATTATAGTGCACCAAATCAAAGTTAACAAAGAGAAAACCAGGCTAATAAATTAAAACTTAAATGCCTGATTCAAGAATATACTACTTTTTGGGGGTGGGGGGAGATTCTGCAGATAAAATTTTGTCAAAAAGTAACACATTTCCTAATTTTCTTCCAGCAACCTGGTGAGAATAGACAAAGCTCTATTACTTAATGAAATGCTTCTGGAATTGAGTATAGTTACTGATAAAACTAGAATCTTTTCTGCTTAGATAAGGTCATTATTAGAATCCTGAAAAATAATACATCATAATTTTATGTTGATGCAAATGTTATTTATAAAGTATTTTTCTTAACATCAAAAAAATCTGGTGGTTATGACAGTGAATTGATGAGTATAACACTCAAGTAGATAAACAGATTAAGCAAGTAAACACACTATTAAAACTTATACAGTTTACTCATTCATATCCTGTAAACTGTATAATTTAAATAATGATTATAAACATATTCATTTGCTATTATGAAATAAATTTATTGTGTTAGGAAAATGTTACTTTGGTGTCTTAAACTATATGAATATTTGCAAATTATTATCCATCAATATGTAGAATTACTTTTTTTTTAAAGACTTTATTTATTTATTTAATAGAGAGAAACACAGAGAGAGAGGGAACACAGCAGAAAGACTGAGCGAGGGAGAAGCAGGCCTCCCGCCGAGTGGGGAGCCAGATGTAGGACTCGATCCTGAGTCTCGGGGATCATGACCTGAGCCAAAAGCAGTCGCTTAACCAACTGAGCCACCCAGGTGCCCCTGTAGAATTACTTTTTAACCTATTCCAGCAAGCTTAGGGATACATAACAGGTAAACATTGAGGACATTATCTCATAGTTTAAACTTTGTTAAGAAGACTCTGAAAAGTTACTCAAAGATACCTGTACTTCACTTTACTTTTCTAGGAGACACTGACAATATGGAACATAAAAGACCTTCAAAAATTTTAGAATTTGATTTCTTTATTCCAGTCTCAAATTAAAGTGGAATGTGTGTCACATGTAAAGATTCTTGATATTTTAAATTCAGACTAAAATATAAAGTAAACCTTTGTTTATTGATCCTATTTCACTTATTCGCATTTTTTTAAACATGATTTTAAGAAAGATTTTTTTTTTAAATAACAGAAGATTTCTTTAAAAGTTGGAGAGAAATCAGTATACCAGGCATATGACATGAGTAAACTTCCTTAACAGAATAATAAATTTCCCTCTGAACCTTTGTTTGCACTGACTGATAAGAGAAATACACAGATTCACTAGGCAGGATTAACTTTATTCTCATGCTGAGATCTCAAAGGAGTTTATTTCTTTTTTTCTTTGTAATGATACTTTCGTAATAGAAAATAATTTTCAAATAAATGAATACTTTATATTAACTTTCTATAAGCATTAAGAACCTAACTTTAAAGTGAAAACATTTCTTGAGGAATCTCTTTCTATGGTCTAACCATGAAGGGTAATGTTTTTGAGAACCTGGGGTTCATGTATCCCCTACACATTCTTTAATATCAGATTTTCAAGCAAGGCTTTCCCAACTACCAGATCATAGTCATGATTCATAGGTTGAATTCTTTGACAAGTGCCTGAAGTGCTGATAGAGGGTGTTGCTGAATAGATATCCATATGCTTTAGATACCAGATGTTCAGAGAGTAGAAATGATATTCTCTGTGAAATTCAGGGCCTGATATGTATCTCTCACACAGGTGGAGAACCAGACCACTTCTCCAAACTGTGATGAAGGGTATGTACCAGTAGGTAGGTAAAAAAAAACACAAAAAAACTAAGTAATTTAGCTTTGCATTCTATGGAGACCCAGAATCCTGCCAAGAGGAAAAACAAAACAAATCAAAACAGAGGAGTCAGAACATTTTAAGAACAATTATTGTGAGAAGCGTGAAAAATAAAATTAGGACCATTATGCCTTATACCTCTAATAGCCACCTGGCTTCTATACACTTGCTTGCTAGACCCTAAGAAAGTGGAAAAACCCTAGCAGCCTCTCCCCCCTCCCCCTCCCCCACACAACCACCCTCTCCCCGCACCTTCAGATCTAAGAAGGAGAGATAATGGCCATCTGGCTCCGGGAATGTGGCTACTGAGAGCACTCCCTGAGCCTGAGCCCGGCTATCTAGCTCCAGGAATGTGGCTGCCTGAGCTCTCCCGGAGCGCCCTACCTGACCATCTGGCACCTTGGGGTTTGCTGGGGGGCCAAGGCCAGTCCTAAGGCAACCAGTAAACTAGGGAGAATGTCAACCAATCATGTGCTTGTAACTGTGGAAATTCTCCAACTTCTCTGTAACTTGTTTGTCCTTACCTATAAAAACTGCGCTAAAGGTATGCTCCGGGCCTCTGAGCGTCACCAGCAACGAGTGCGCGGAGGTCCGGGTTCCAACTCGAAATAAACGACCCTTGCTGTTTGGCTTTGACTCTGGACTCTGGTGGTCGTCTTTGGGGGGGGTCTCGGAATTTGGGCATTTCAATTGTAGTAAGCAGCCCAAATGAAAAACAGCTCTTTTTTTTTTTTTTAAAGTTTTTGTGGTTGTTTTGTTTTTTGTTTTCAGACTTTATTTACTTATTTATTTGAGGTAGAGAGAGAGCAAGCCAGAGACAACACAAGTAGGGTGAAGGGCAGAGGGAGAAGTTGGGTTCCCCACTTAGAGGGAGCCCAACTCTGGACTCTGGGGTCATGACCCAAGCCAAAGGCAGATGCTTAACCCACTGAGCCACTCAGATGTGCCAAAACAGCTTTGATTTTTAACAGAACTGCATTCTAAAGAATCTGCCAGGATGTTGAGCTTAAAAACTTTCTCATAAAAGTATCCAAATCCATGGGCTAATCGAGTGAGATTACTTAGGGTTATCCTTTTAACAATGCAAGATGCCTATCGCAAATAGCAACTCAACAGTATTATGAAATGTTTATTTCTGGTAATAATTATCCAAGACAAGATCAATTTTACAGATGCTCCTTATTTGTGCCCCTCTAAAATGCCAAGGAGCAAAAAATTTCAAAGGTATGTGTACCATCATTTATTTATTCATTTATTTTTTGCTCATCTGTATGTTTCTTTTGAAACCACTATAGTAATGTAAGATGGATGGAAATTAAAATGTACACTTTAGTGTTTCGGCAAAGCTTGACTTTAAACTGAGCAAATTTTTCTTTTCTTCCTTCCTAAAGCTTCCTTCTCCTTCACTTGTTTTTCTGCGGAATCCTTTGTTCCAGCAACTCAGTATCTATACTGACATCTCGCTGACCTCAATGTATATACTTAGTAGCAAGACTCAGATGGCCATCATCCGGGCTAGTCCTGAGAGCTGGCTGAAGACATGACTAACGCAGCTGGCAACATGTATCAGATTCCAATCCAAACCGCCCAGGTGTTGTGATTACCTATAAAACCCCTCGGCCTTTAGCCCTGGATGGGCAGCTTACAGTGTGGAAGGCATTCGCTGCAGCCTAAGTTATGAACTCTCTTCCTTCTTTATACCCAAGCTCTGTCTTCATGTTATATAGTTCCACTCCGGAACACAGCGGTTGGTTTGGACAACACTTTCAGTCATGCAAGTAAGTTTTATTTCAGACATACAATGCTGTCTTCCATGTGCTCAATGCTGGGAAGACAGAGAGGAGCAGTTGTTATGCCTCATGCTGCTAGATGAAGAGTGTCCAATCCCAGCTGTGTGGCCTTTTACAAATCTTACCTGTCTCTCTCTCTCTCTTTCTCATATTCCATACTGGGAATCTGCTTCTCCCTTTCAACTGAAGCCCTTTACTCCTCACTGCTTTTTTCTCTCAGCACACAATCTTATCCCCTACGTTATGAATATAGCCAAACTAAATCTTATGGGATAATTTGGAGTTTTCAAAGGTAGGAGGAAGTATAGAGGAGGCAAGAAAGGGCAAGTGAGGGAGGAGGGGGAAAACAGAGGTGGGAAGACGTTTGTGTGAAAGATCCAAGTGAAAATCTCCATTGTATGATTGGAAATACTTGGAGCTCAGAAGAATGATCTAAACTAGAGCTAAAAGCTATGGATAAAATCAGCTAAAGTTCTAACAACCATACGGCATAGATATTATTTGTAGCCTCATTTTACAGATGAGGAAAGCGATATACAGAGAGGTGATATGATTTGCCCATGGGCACATACTTCTGTGGAGCCAAGATTCACATGAAGCATTTCATGTCGTTAACAAGGACAGTGTTATTTCATGTCCTTAACAAGCTCGCAAGGAGCACAAACATTTAAGAAGACTGCCAAGGGAGCAGTCAGAAGGAATGGAAACCAAGAGAGTTTCAAAAAGGCAGGAGTGGTCAAGAGAGGCAAGTATTGATGATTTTTCAAGGGAGAAAAGTGATTTTGTATTACATCAGATGATACAAAAGAAAAGAATGAGAAAGATTCTAAAAGTACTTCACTGATGAGAACTGTGTGCTCTGAACCCTATAGCTGCAGAGGAACTTGTTGCTATCACTGGTGCTTCAGAAAAAAAAAAAAAACCTCACTAGTGTTTGTTGAAGAGGTCACAAGAGGTCACGGAGAGGACCGGAGTGCTGATTGATCCTTGAGCGAGGTGAGGTGGGAGGCTCCTTACCCCTTCCCCATCTTTGGAATGTGCATTGAGCCGTCCATTCCCTTACTGGAAGCCAATTTAAGAACGCAGACTTGAGAAAGTAATGTGTTAGTTGAGACCACCTGGACTGGATATAAGACTGAATACTCGTAGGGCTTCTTTATAAACTTAGGATTCTAGCAGATCTACCCAGTTTGCAGCCGCCGGAGACAAGCCTCCTTTGTAGGTTTCCCCTGCCTACTAAGCCTGCCACTTACCAGTTTGGCTTGACTCTTTCTTCTGTCTCTCCTTGCCCTCTGTGAATGGGAACAGTTTTGTATTTCACCTAGGGAAACTCCTAAGTTTGTGAACCAAGAAGTGTGGTGACCATGGCATTAGAGTGGTGTTAAGGGGACACTTCACGTGACTTTGCGACCAAATTTTAGAAGATTGAAGATAAAAGAGAAAGATAATTTGTTGCCACCAATTTCCTGAAAAACGAAGATACCATTGTTTAAAAAAAAGGGAACAAGCTGGTGTTGGAAAAAGTTATGCATTACTTTGAAGATACATTGTACTAGATTTGAGAGCAAGTATACAGATGGAATCACTCAGTAGATAAAAAGAAAAGTGTGCTTTTGAAAGACTTTATTTATTTAGAGCACAAGCGGCGGGAGGGAGGGGCAATGAGAGAGAAAGAGGGAGAGGGAGAATCTTAAGCAGATTCTGCTGCTGAGGAGAGGGTCCCACGGGGCTTAATCCCATAACCCTGAGATCATGACCTGAAATCAGGAATGACACTCAACTGGCTAAGCCACCCAGGGCCCTGAAAAGTATGCTTTTAATAATCTAAATTTCTCAGTTGTCTCTTCAGAGTCTCAAGAGTAATCATATGGATAGATTGGCACAGATTTTTGAAGCTCTTTGAATGGATGAGATCTCCAAAGGAAATGCTCAAGATATCCTAGGGGCTGGAAGTTTCAGCAGTCTAGAGTTAAAGACAGGAGGAAGAGAAGGGATAAATGAAAAAAAGAGCTGTTACAGAGTTTAAGGATAGAGCATGGATATGTCAATAATTATTTTTCAATAATTTTTCAAAATTTTTGTTGCTCAAATAATGTCAACTCTATATAAAGATATTCTTACTATATTTCTTTGATTATAAGAAGGATATTTTCACATGTTAGTATATTTTTTTAAAGAGTTATTTGTTTTTAGAGAGAGAAGAGAATATGCAGACATGTGAGCCTGGTGGGGGGTACAGGAAGAGGGAGAGAAATTCAGACTCTGTGCTGAGTGTCTAGCCCGTGCTGCTCCATCCCAGAACGCTGAGATCATGACCAGAGCCGAAATCAAGTTTCAGGTGCTTAACAGACTAAGCCTCCCAGGAACCCCAAATGTTAATATATTTTAATTGGCTTATGCTTCACAACACATGTATATATGTAATATAGAGGGTTTTCCCCCTAGTCTTGAGAAGCTTTTACTAAAATGGTGTTGTATCTTCTATTTGATAGTATCTTCGAATTTTAAAATGTATTTTATTGGTATTCGCAAAATTTTCTTTATGATATTTTCTTACTATAAAGAAGAGAGACTATTTGCCATCCATCATGGTAACTCAGTTTATGTAAAGAGTGGGCGGTCATAACATATTTAGGAATTGGAGATCCATTAATAATCTATTCAGGGCTCCAGTGGTGGTCTATGAGTATGGTTGTTGAGGGTCAGAGGAATAAGGTTGTTTTCTTAATGCCCCAGTTTTTGCTCTGCAAATATCTAGGAGCATTAAAAAGATGACATGCAGATATCTGCTACATATATTGTTAATAGTGCCTACATTTATAGTGTGGACAAGCAATGAGGAATAATAATTATAATGAAGCAGTTTTAAAAAACAGGTTCAGGAAGAATTAGCCATAAGGAAGATACTGCTGAGATGCTTATGAAAGCTATGGAGTTGTCCCTTGTGATGTGCTTTGTCAGGCAGAACTAATTATCTGTGGATGATAAGAGAAAATATGGTGAAAAACAGCAGCCATTTCCCATAACGGGAGTATCCATTTAAAACCCAACAACTCCCTGAACCATGAGATAATTGAAACAGTACCAAAGCTGGCATGAATAACAAGGCCGATACTGTCTTTCTTGGAAAACGGTGGGGGCAGGCAGTGAAAATGATTTCAAATACATCTTAGAAAAATTACATTTTATTTCTGCTGATCGACATTATCCAGTTCAAAAAAGAAAGGAGTTATTAAATGTACCCCAAATAAGGCTTTCTAACCAGAAAATGAACTTAGCTTGCCTCCATTTGCAGATGGCATAATCTGATATGTTTCTCAACTTCATACTTTATAATTTTAACATGAAATCAAACTTTAAAGATCTTTGCCTGTGTATTCAGCAACCAAAATGAACATGTAGGGGTCTTAATGAAAGTTTGTTCCAAATTAAAGGAGATGTTATTTAAGAAAACTTAAACTTTCAGAATCTCTATCAAAAAGGAAGTTATTTTTGGACTTGGGATTCAGTAAATAGCAGCAAAGAATGATTTACAGACTTGATTGCTGCCAGTTCTGTCTCTTATTGTCCAGCTTCAACATCCCCAAATTTCCAGGGCTGGGGCATTGTCTAAAGACGTCCTCAAGACCTAAAGGCCTCTACTGATCTTTCTGTGGCTTTGGCTTTTTTCATCCTGGTACCAAGAAGGTCGCTCCAACTCCAGGCATCACAGCTGCGTTCTGCTCAGGAGGAAGGAGAGAAGTTCAAAGGGCGGAAAGGTAAGGGAAGCCAGAAAGGTGGCTATGTTTAACTAGCACTTTAAGGAAATCAGGGTTTTGTTAAACAAAGAGAGGAGGATGCTTATTATTAAAGCAACCAGCACTGTTTGTAAATATGCAAATCTATTATCTGATACTAAGAGATAAGAGAACAGGGATTTTGTGTCTTTCAGAATTTGTAACTATATTCATAGTGTATAGCACAGGAACTGCAATTGTAGCACTAATACTTGTTTATTCAATAAAGAAATCATTTGAAAATTGCAGAAAATATAGGGGAAGAAAAATTTTTTTTTAATTCAGCAGAATTGCTGCTAAAAGCATTTTTGAGGGGTGCCTGGGTGGCTCAGTTGGTTAAGCGACTGCCTTCAGCTCAGGTCATGATCCCGGAGTCCTGGGATCGACCTCCGCATTGGACTCCCTGCTTGGCAGGAAGCCTGTGTCTCCCTTTCCCTCTCTCACTCCCTCTGCTTGTGTTCCCTCTCTGGCTATGTTTCTCTCTATCAAATAAATAAATAAAATATTTTTTTAAAAAAAGCATTTTTTAGGGGCACCTGGGTGGCTCACTTAGTTGGGCGACTGCCTTCGGCTCGGGTCATGATCCCAGAGACCCGGGATCGAGCCCCACATCGGGCTCCCTGCTCGGTAGGAAGCCTGCTTCTCCCTCTCTCACTCCCCCTGCTTGTGTTCCCTCTCTGGCTGTATTTCTCTCTGTCAAATAAATAAAATCTTTAAAAAAAAAAGCATTTTTTATATCAAACATGAAATATAAAAGGTGAATAAAAATGGATATTTGAACTTTATCAATTTATTTTCTCTGTGAACTTTATCAATTTATTTTCTCTGTGCTTTATATTGATTCTCCTTTACCAAAGATAATCAGAAGTTAATTATAAATGGAAACTGGTAAGCCATGATTATTAGAAAAGTTTAAGATCTTTTTCCTATAAATTTAAAATAATGATAAGACATGAATAAGGTTTTTATGTGTTTTGTTTTAAATGTTCATTTCTTTGCTCCTGCTAAATTCTAGAGAGGGACAGTGTAAGTTACTGTGAACTTCATCGCTATTCATGTATTCTTTTCTATTGCCTATCTCCACATCTCTTCAAAAAAGCAGCATATTCTTTGCATTTATAATAAGACAATAGTCAGCTTAAATTCAAACTGCAAGTAGCAATATAAAACCAACTTAAAATCAGGAGATTTCACAAATCACTTCTTTAAACGGGATTTTTTTTTTCCAAATAAGAAGAATGAATATTCTAAGGAAAAATTGAACTTATTCGAGTATTTGCAAACAATAGTAACATTAAAATTTTAAAAAGGAATAGTCATCAGAGTATAAACTTACTGTTGCTGACTAGCATTATAATTATAACAGCTCACATAATTTTCTAAAACAAGTAAGTCTACTCTTCTCAAATGTGATGCCCATTTATGAAAACAGAAAAGTACCTACCCTGCTTAGCCTCGCCATCACCAGAAATGAACAAAGTATTTAAGGTAAAATATATGTATGTAAAAGGATATTTATAAATCTCTCTGTTATGGGAAAATAATAAAACTGTCTAATAAAAAACCCATCTTTTTAGTACAAAGAGTCAAACTTTCCAGCCAATCTTTGAAAAATAACACAATTTTATAATTCCATTGCTATACATTGCAATGTCTAAGTAGTAATTTTAAATAAAATTTCTTTCTTTTAGTAGACTGATATAATTATGGCATTGTCTACAGTATTCGTATTATGGTGCTGAAAATTAGTCAGATATAAATGTGTTGGTAAAATCAAGGGCATAAGTTATGTTGGCACCATTTTAAAGACACCTTATGATCAAACTGGGTCTATAATGACATTACCGACGCTAAAAGCATTTTTGTGTGTGTGTGGTTCTCTAAATGAGCTATTGTAAAGCTATAATTAGTTTTTGGCTTTTAGATATTTATAATACACAGAAGCCCAAACAAATTTTGTACATACACGTGTAATTTTACGGTAAGGAAATCCTACACACTTAAAAGGTACATCTTGGCAGAAGAATGTAGAATATATGCAACAGAAGGCTCCCTAACTTATGCAAACTGAAAAAAAAAATGAAACTGATTGAGTAGTTGTCCAGATAGGGAACATAGCAAAAAAAGAGTGAGTTTCTGGGTCGTTAAGAAAGAGTCTAATGTACAGAAAGAAAATTCCTGCCGAAGGGAAGAAAGCAACTAAAATAAAGCTTTAGATTTCATTTAATTTCTTAAAAAAAAAAAAAAAAGTATTCCAGGGATGGATCCAGTGCACTTTGGAGAAGTGATGGGTAATATGATCTTCCAATGAAATGAGTTTGATGAATTTTAGATTTAGGAGTTACACTGTATGGGGATAGTATGCCCCTTTTTAAGTGGCAGAATTCAGTGAAAAGTGAACTTAAGGGAATTGCTTGATTGACATTGGGAATTTGGGAGGTGAAATGAACTGAAGTGTGGACTAGACATCACAAATGTGTCTGTGTAATAACTGAACGAAATGGTCTGTCTTGGGAGTCTGCAGTCAGAGCAGGTTAATTCTTTGTATCTCTTTCCTTGTCTCAAGAAGCTTTACTCCTTGTCGTTTTACTTCAGACTATGTCCATTTTTAAAGACCCAAATTCAGTTAAAATCACATTCTAATACTTCCCTTCGATCACATTAGCAAACAGAAATTTGTTCTTTTGCAGACTCCATTATACTTATAATCTGGTTGACTATCTTCAATTACAAACCAACACCTATAAATTGAGGCACCTGCCCTTTTGACTTTTAACTTGAGCCTCATGTTTGGAAACAGTGTTTTTCTCGGCCCAATTCATGTAATCAGTATGGCAGGTCTGCTGCTGTAAGGGTCCACACTGGCCTCATATTTCTATTTTAGCTACTCTGAACATTATTGTGATCTCTTTGAGTCACCACCCGGGTATTCCGAAGTGAATTCCGTGAATGCCACATAGCCTATACTTTAAGTTCCTAACCTACTTTCCATTCAGACATTTTCATATTATACAAGAAGAGAAAAAAAAATGTATGTGTATCACTCACTTTGAGTATCTAGTATGTTCTATTTGACTTACCTCCTTATTTAAGAATGTGTGTGCATGTTTATATGAGAGAGACACAAAGAGTCTGTGTTATCTTTCTAGCTAAATTCTGAAGTCATTGAGAGCACAGGAATACTAAATACATTGAACTATGTCACCCATAATAGTATTGAATGG
>PITA01000927.1:0-33574 GCA_004023965.1 Spilogale gracilis
CAGTGCTCCATGCTTTAGGTGTCCCCAGTACCCACCACCAGGCTCTCCCATCCCTCCACCCCCCTCCCTCCAAGTCCCTCAGTTTGTTTCTGTGTTCAAAATCTCTGTTGTTTCGTTTCCCTCCCTAGATTACCCTAGTTCCCATTTGCTTTCCTTCTCCCACTGTCCTCCAGTTTGCCCCTCATGCACCGCAAGTAAGCGAAACCATGCGATACTTGACTTTCTCTTCTTGGCTTATTTCACTCAGCATAATCTCTTCCAATCCAGTCCATGTTGCTACAAAAGTTGGATATTCATCCTTTCTGATGGAGGCATAGTATTCCATTGTATATATGTACCACATCTTCTTTATCCATTCATCTGTTGATGGGCACCTTGGCTCTTCCACAGTTTGGCGATTGTGGCCATTGCTGCGATGAACATTGGGGTGCATATGGCCCTTCTTTTCACTACATCAGTATCTTTGGGGTAAATGCCCAGTAGTGCAATTGCAGGGTCGTAGGGTAGCTCTACCTTTAATTTTTTAAGGAATCTCCACACTGTTTTCCAAAGAGGCTGCACCAGTTTACATTCCCACCAACAGTGTAAGAGGGTTCCCCTTTCTCCGCAGCCTCTCCAACACTTGTTATTTTCTGTCTTGTTAATTTTGGCCATTCTGACTGGTGTAAGGTGGTATCTCAGTGTGGTTTTGATTTGAATTTTCCTGATAGCTAGTGACGCTGAACATTTTTTCATGTGTCTGTTGGCTGTTTGTATATCTTCTACGGAGAAGTGCCTTGATGATGGTCCTTTATTCAAACTGCATAAGCAACTGTTACAACTTAAAAAGTAAGACAAACAGCTCAACTTAAAAATGAGCAAAATTTTTGAACAGATTATTTCATAAAATTGATATTTGAAAAGCCAATAAGTACTTGGAAAGGTTCTTAATAGTCATCAAGGATATGAAAATTAAAACCACAATGAGATGCCATTGCATACCCACTAGAATGTCTATTTAAAAATAAAAAAACAAATAATAAAAAACTTGATCAAGCCAAATGTTGATGAGAATATAGATTCCCCAGGGGTGCCTAGGTGACTCAGTCAGTTAAGCAACTACCTTCAGCTCAGGTCATGATCCCAGGGTCCCTGCTAAGTGGGGAATCTGTTTCTCCCCCTCCCTTAGCCCTCCCCCTGCTTGTGGGTTCGCTATCTTTCAAATAAATGAATAAATAAATAAAATATTTTTTATAAATGTAAAAATATAAATCCCTAAAATCCTTACATTATTAGAACCAAGCAATTCTTCCTAGGTATCCACTCAAAATAAATAAAATATGTTTTAAAATATTTATACAAAAATATTCATAGCAACTTTATTCAAATAGCTCTCACTTGGAGAATAAACTAATTCACTGTAATAGCATATTCTTCATCAATAAAAATAAAGAACTACTCACACATCATGGATGAATGACAAAAATGTTATGTTGAGGGAAACATGGAGGCGCAAAAGATGACAAACTGCTTCAATCTATATGATGCTTACAAACAAGTAAAACCTATGGTGATTAAATAATATACTCATTACTTTTGTAAATTGGGGAATTTGACTAGAAGAGGGCATGAGAAAACTGTTCAAAATGAAGGGGATGTTTTATACCTTTACTAGGATGTTGGTTATTCAGGTGTATATCACTGTATATAAATCTTATCTTAATGAAAATAAAATCACAGGGCCTGTTGTCCATCTCAAAGTTTTGAAAGTATGAATATATAGGAAAATCTCTTAATTAATGTTATTCTGATATCAGTCCCCAAGGAATAATGTCCTAAGACACCTGTCTTTCCTAGTCATGTTTTTCTAGTCACTATACCATTTATTTCACTGTTTCTGCTTAGTTCAGTCAAATTATGAGAAGAGAGTTGTGTCTTCAGAAGCAAGTCAAAAAAGTCTTCCAAGAGGGAATATGAGGTTAACAGGATCAAATGTAGCAAAGGTCAATATTGAAAAGTTACTATCAAGTTGATTTTTCTGATCATAATATTTTGGTGGAACTGTGGAGATTGAAGCCAGACTGCTATGGGTTTCAAAATGAACTCAAAGAGGAAAGAATAAGTACACACAAGAGATGTAGAAAGTTTGTTTATGAAGGGAAAAACAGATGGTCAGAGATAAGCTGGTAGTTGAAGGAAGACATGCAAGCAAGGGAAGTTTTCTGTTTTATACTTCTAAGATAAAGTAACACAGAGGATGTTTAAAAATACTGGTTGCAAGATGCCTATAGAGGGAAGGAGTGAATTTTAAGGGTGAGAAGTGACCTGAGTAGATGGAAGAGGATGATATCTAGAAAATAAATAAAATAATTGGGTTTAAGCCAGATTAAATAATTCTTCCATTTGAAATATTTTAAATTAGCATAAAATATTTTTGCAGCTCACATAACAGAAATTGTTATATTTTTATTTTGTAAGTTAAATAAGAGAGGTCATTAACCCAGGATCTGTGGAGGTGATGAGATCCATGATTAAGGAGGGTAGAGATGTTAAAGAGTGACTGTGAAGGAAAGGAAAAAATGAATAGTAAAAATTGTAGGATTGTGGTTTATGTTAAAGGTGTGGACAAAGTCTATCACATGAGTTTATAGTTTTACCTACTTGTATGGTCATGTATTATGAATAAACATCTGGCTTTTCACCCAAAATTCATGTGTTGAAGCCCTGTGGGAGATAGGGCCACTAAAGAGGAGATTAAAGTTAAATCATGTCCTCAGAAAAGAGGAGGGAATTCTAGAGATCACTCTCTTCACCATGTGAGAGCACATGAGAAGGTGGCTGTCTACAAGCCAGGAAGAGAGCCCTCATCAGAAATCAGTCCACTAGACCTCAATTTAGAACTTCAAGACTTCTCAACTGTGAGAAAATAAGTACTGCTTAATATACCCAGTCTACAATATTTTGTTATGTCATCCAGAACAGATGAATATATCTTACAGCAGTTCTACAAAATTCAGTTCCTTAGATGTAGGAATGGACAAAGTAGATTCTTAGCTTCATCCAGAGCTGTGGTGCTTCCAGACTGGTGCAACAGAAAGACATTATATAGATATTTGATATTGTTAGCAAAAATTTACATGCCATGGAATTGTGTAGATTCTCACCTCTAGTTCTAGATGTACAGAAAACCACTTCTTTTGTGCTCTTCTATATAAATATGAGTAAACTTTGACTTTTCTTTTGTTAATCTGTCTCTTATTAGTTAATTCACAGGCACCTATTCATTTCAACTTTTAGTAAAGGAAAAATTTTCATCCCAACAAAAACTATGCTGAAAAAGAAATGAGAGAAAATGGATGAAGCACTTTATATATGGTGAAACGTCAGTATATAACATCTAACTCACAGAATTGCTTTGAAAGTTAAATTAATTCTTACTTGTAAAACATGTAAAATAGTGCCTGGCACATAATATGTATTCAAGAAATGTTCTTACTCTACAGATCAGAGAGCTCCAATTCTTTGTGAGTTAGATGCTATTTTTTCCCATCTGTATGTAGATGAGGGACTTGAGGGCCACAAATACCAATCAGCTTGCACAAAGTTATGTATATTGTAAGTGATAGGGACGAGATTTACACACAGAAAATCTGGCTCTGGAGACAAGGCCATTAACTACTGTGGTATGCAATCACCCATCCTCTATGCAGAAATAAAAACATAAAAGCACTGGAAGAATAGGGATTTGCAATAAGAGAGGAAGATGTCTGAATTTGTGATTTCAAAAGTAGAGTAGTTCTCAGTAAGTGCAAGGGACTCAGCTTGAACTTGGAGTGAGTTCAGCTTCTACCTCTTATCAGTTCTCATGCTGTCTTGGGAAGCCACTTTCTTCTCTGAGAATTCCCTTCCTTATTTGTAAAATGGGCACAATAGCCCATCCTGTGGTCCTCACAGGGATGTTGTGAGTTTCCAATGAGGTGCAAGGATATACAGATTCTTTGGGGATAGGTTGGATAGGTTATGAGTTGCTGTCACTAAGACAGTGGGCCTGGGGCCTTCAGGGCTCAAGACCAGTCTGGGGAGATACACAGGATATATGGACCATCATCCCACTGGTGACAGATAACAGCAGAAATGAGGGCCCTGGTCTGGTGAGGTGTTCAGACTTGATCTGGGCAGCTTGTGGCCAGGTAGCCTGTGCAGGTGCCCCTTTGAAGCAAGAACTTCTCCTCACTCTATATAGAATTCAGCATTGTGAATACACATAGAGAAAGAGATCATAAAGAATAAAGAACATAGACACGTTAAGGAACCTAAGAAGAGAAATACTGGAGAGAAGTTCAGGGATAATGATTTGAAAGATGGGGCAAGGAAACATTGGACTGAACAAGGGAGTGGGGCAGGGAACTTCAAAAGATGAAGCATGGTCCTTGTGGTCTATACAGAATGAATGTATCATAAATTTTATTATTTTTAGAAGAATTAAACTGACACATGAATGCAAGTAATTATATCCCCAGGTAAAGTATAATAGGTGTCTCAAAGGAGATTCATAGAATCTGGTAGAAGACTAAATCAGGAAAATGTGGTACAGAGCCCCATTTTATGCTTCTATCAGGGTATTTCAAAAAGTTGTTCAATTATATTTGACAAATCACTATTTTTCCATTTCCACAAAGTCCAGGATAAATAAGTGCTCCTAAGTACCTGAAGTGAATGTACCATCCCTAATCGTTCAGGATTTGGGTGTCCAGAGGAGACAACCCAAATAACAGGCTACTTACAGAGTTTTAGTTTACTAAGCTTTTGTCTGTCTGGGAAAGCTATATGCCTCCATGAAAAACACAAATTAAAAGTTTCTTCACTTGCTATCAGAGAACCTAAATTCCTTAAACAGAAATAAAAATCTTCCATTTAACCATCAGAGGGAAAATTCAATAAACATATAAATCCTATCTGGGGGCGCCTGGGTGGCTCAGTTGGTTAAGCGACTGCCTAAGGCTCAGGTCGTGATCCCGGAGACCTGGAATCGAGCCCCACATAGGGGTCCCTGCTTGGCGGGAAGCCTGCTTCTCCCTTTCTCACACCCCTGGCTTGTGATCCCTCTCTAACTGTGTTTCTCGCTGTCAAATAAATAAAATCTTAAAAAAAAAAATAAATCCTGTCTGAAGGAACATGTAGAATTAAATATCTTCATATTAATATGTAATTTTCCAAAGCTTATCATATGTAAATGGCTCATATTATCATCATTTCCTGTCTATCCATTAAAATTAAGGGAATTTTCTGAAAATTACAGAACAACTGAAAAAAAAAAGTAGTAGAAGTCTATTGTGAAAAGCTGGAGGCATTAAGAAAAGCATATCTATATTGCATTAGCTCTGTTCCAACTTTCAACAGCAGGATGTGACACAGAGGTTGAAAGGCACTGGGGGCTTAACATGGAAAAAATAGTACCGTCAATATGCAGCAGAAAGGAGAAGTACAGAGGGAGAAGCTCCTGAAGCAGAAGACAGACTTACAGACTTTATCTTACAGAGCTGCACTTGAAAGGTGGAAGTAAAGCTATTCTAGGGGAATTTTTCCCCCTTGTAACTGTGCAAACTTAGTTTAATGTAAGCATTGCCATTGATCAACATTGCTTTATAAATGCATCAAAATTTTGCAAGGATGGTTATATTTAATAAAAGAAATTTTATTTAGAGCATATATTACTTTGGTTGTATCTTAGTATGGTTTATTACTTTACCATGACAGCATGTAAAATGATTATATTCTCTGCATGCAGTCATTGTTCTATTTCGGTTAACTATAGATATAATGCAAAGCTCCAACTTATGCTAATATTTCTCATGTTTACATGTTTATTGTCAACATAAAATATGTCTATTTAAATAAGCTCTTTCTTGATTACTAGAAAAATTACAGACTGAACTAAAAATGGAAATATTTTTGAATTCAAAGAATTATTTAATAATCATTTACTGAGGGCTTATAACACATTTGGCCATGCAATATATGTTAGAAACAATCAAAGGAATATAAGACATCATACCAAACCATATGAGATGTACAACCTGAAGAAAAGATATAGATTTGGAAAATGAATTAATAAGAATGTATTATAGCTAATAAAATGTTCAGAAGCACTGTATAAAAAAGAAGAGAAGCACCCAAATACAACATGTACTTACCATACGCATATGGGGATTCTTTGCTCCATTATAAATAGTTGTAGTTCTCAAAATGTCATACAATGTACATATTTAAATGTTTGTACATGATATTCTTGTCTAAATTGCCCTCTCCAGTTTGTCATGTGGTTCATATCTGTCCTTCAAAACCCAGCTAGGTTACTTCTTCCTGAAACACTTCTCAGGGTGGTAGGATGGCTTAGGCACTGCCAAGTTTCCTCTTATACATATTATGGGTACTTTCCTTTGTAGTAGTACACATTTTCCTCTGAAATAGGGGAGAGGAAAAGAAATATGTACACAGTTATAAACATTTGCGAAGAGTGTGTGACAAAATAATGGAATTAACAATGAGAGAGCTTTGATTTTCCCTGGGTAGGAGACTAGTTCTTTTATTTAAGGAAAGGGGTCATGACACTTTTTTAAAAGATTTTATTTATTTATTTGACAGAGAGAGTGAGAGAAAGCATAAGCAGGGGGAGCAGGAGAGGAGAAGGAGCAGTAGAGGAGAAGGAGATCTCATGACCCTGGGATCATGACCTAAGCTGAGGGCAGACACTCAACCAACTGAGCCACCCTGGTACTTCAGGTTGTAATTACTTTTTAATTATAAGAAATTCTTCTAGAAGCCTTAGTTCCATTAAAATATTTAATCAGTGCAATACTTCTATATTTCACATAGTCCCTGTAAGGTTATTAGTGACTGTTACTGTCCCTATTCTATAGATGAAGAATTTTAGACAGAGAGAGATTATTCAGGATGCTCACTTCAGGATCAGTGAGTTAGTAAACTCTAGAACTAGGATGGGAACTCAGGCAATAAACCTCCAGAGACCTGTACTTCATGACCTGAAAAATATAGTGAAGGCTTAGAACTGCTGCCATGGGATTGCAAAAAAGAAAGAGATAAAAGTCTCAGAAGATTGTTAAATAGTTTTACTGTGTGGCTAAGACCATAAGCAAACAGTGACAGGCCTCACATTGCTTTTTGAAGGTCTTGATTCCCTATGTGTAGTATCAAAGGATGTATATTTCTGGAGATTGGCACAAGTGGTGGGAAAAATAGAGTGAAGAGAGTGAAGGATATGGTAAAAGTGTGGTGAAGAATGTGGTAAGCAAAGCTGAGTGGGCCACTGCTGAGGACTGATGATAGCTGGGAAGTTTAACGTGGCAGAATGAATACACTTGTTTATCTCTGCTCCCTCCTCAAAACTGCTGAATGAAATAAGAAGATATGACAGTACACAGATGAAAAGAGGGAGAAACAGCTGAAAAAGATATTTCAAGAATTTTGGAAGATGAAAAATGAATAGACTAAAGCTGAGTTAGCAGAACAAGATAAAGCCATACTTGAATCCCTAGGAGGTGGAGGAATCCAACAAGAAGTACACCCATTCTCACTGTTGGATTCCCGAATTGAAAAGACAGAGGAGGCACTAATAATGGTTCTAGGTGATAGGATTGCAAATGATTCTTTTTCAAAACTTCTACACTGATCAATTACTACCGAAGGGGGAAAAAAATTTCTAAAACAAGATTTCAGGTATGGGACAGTTCTAGATGATGACAAAATCCAGGCCGTAACAATGGGAGCAAGGTGTGGAAGAGAGACAAAGTCCCTTATACTTGAATATATCAGGGAATTTTGAACCCAGGTTATATAATATATTGTCAACATGCATATGGAATTTGACCAAGATGGTGGTAGAACCGCAAACTTGTGAGAAAATAAGGCTGGCAGATGGAGGATTGGCAGGAGGTTGAGATTTGAGGGGAGAGGGCTGTGGAAAACACAAACACATGAGCCATCACTTGTATTATTTCTGTACTATCTTCACATTTTGAATAATGAAAAATTTACTATTCAGCGAAAGAAGCAACTGACATTCCTAAACCATATGGAGACCTACCCTGCAAAGTTGTCTTGGCATTTTTTGTTTGTTTGTTTGCAATTCCTGAGCAGGACTCCATCTCAGGCTCCAAATTGTTGAGCATTTTGAGCATGTGAGCAAAGAACCTGAAATGCAGCATTAGATTCCCTATGTGCACCTCAGTCTTAGTCTTGCAGTTGCCTTTCCAGGGAAGGAATTCTGATATCATGATCTCATCCTAGGTTTTATCGTGTTTCATCCTAATCAGGAGAAGTGAAAGTGGACAGGAAGGTGAAACAATAAATTTCTAGGTGTGCCAAGTTAATGGTACACATTTACATAAGGAACTGCAAGACTCTTAATGAAAAAGAAAGATGTTTGTTTTCACTTGATAATGCATCTTTAAGCTTTCATGGTCTGAACAATTCAAGGAAAAATACACACCTCCTGAACCCATTTCAAGGACCTTGCTTCCCCTTAATTTACTCAGTTGTTATATGTTCTCACTCTTTTCTCACTTTTACATCTTCCACTTTCATCAGGGTTACTCTTTTACCCATCATGGTTTCCTCCCCTTTTTACTTAGGGGCTTTTAATATAAGTCATCTTCTGTCTGTGTCCCTGATGTTTTGATCTAGTTCAGTTA
Organism: Spilogale gracilis; assembly: GCA_004023965.1. Classification (NCBI taxonomy): domain Eukaryota; kingdom Metazoa; phylum Chordata; class Mammalia; order Carnivora; family Mephitidae; genus Spilogale; species Spilogale gracilis. Next base: position 8,691 of record PITA01000927.1, read on the forward strand.
ACAAGAAGATATTTCAATACGTTGCTTTCAGCACCATGCTAGACATTGAGAGAATTATCAGAATTTTAATCCAGGCAATGATAAACAAGAGAATGGAGAGGCAAAGAGAAGTAGAAATATTTAGAGGTAAAAATGAATGTCATCCTGTTCATTTTATTGGGGTTTAACTAAAATATTTGTAATTTATGAAAGCTACTATATAAGTAGGGTGTTAAAACAAATGATGCAGGAGCATCTCCGTGGTTCAGTTGGTTAGGTGTCTGCCTTTAGCTCAGCTCAGGTCATGACTCCAGGCTCCTGGGATAGAGCCCCATATCAGGCTCCCTGCTAGGCGGGAGCCTGCTTCTCCCTCTTCCTCTGCTGCTCCCTCTGTTTGTGCTTTCTCTCATTCACTGTCAAATAAATAAATAAAATCTTAAAAAAAACAAACAAAAAACCAAACGACTCTATCTCCATGCACTTAGTAAATATGTATAGTTTCCTCAACTTGATCTGTTTTCATTCATGCATCTTAAATATCTACTTTGATCTCAGAATGTAATTTTATTTACATTGTGGAATATAGGTGGTTTGAATGGTTCTAATTGAATTAGGAGAGAATTTTAGCTTAAAAAAGTGACTATCTGAAACTTCTCTTTTCCCTTCCTATTTTTCTTAAATAAGCTAGTTTAAAATTTTATTACCTATCCTCATCTGTTCACTAGTGTCACCTGTTAATATTTTGAATTTCTTTTGGCAGATTGTTTTGCTTTACTCTTTCCTCAAATTAGTAATGATGATTTGTGTGATTTGATATCTACTTGATCTGTTGACCATGAAAATGAGGAGGACTCGATTCAAATTTTAGGGTCAATATTCAAGTTTTAGAAATATTGGTAATTCTGAATTGTAGTTTTTGGAAATGTGTCCAAAGCCTTATTAAGAGATGTTATGGGGGAGGTTTGCACAACGACATAAAGTTACTAAAATTGTTGAATTTTTTAAAACAGATGTTTCTGTTTAAGCTAGGTGGGACAGGTTCACAGCTTGGGTCCTATGGGTCAATGAGCATCATGATATCTATAAAATAGATGACTATTCCGTGAGTTTAATCAAACTGTGTTTTCCCCTCTCTTATACTTTAGCTTTGTTTCATATCTTTGTCTCATTTCTCATGGTGTACAACTGCAAGACATCTCAAGAGCTAGAATCATATACAAAGCACTTGATAAATAATTCTGTTCTGTATTAGTCCTGAGTGTAAAAAAAGAAGAAGAATAAAATGAAACACCTTGAACAGAAAATAAGAAAAAATAAAGAAAATGTGTGTAGTTTGAGAAAGCAAAAGGACAGTTCCATTTAAGGAAGTATTACAGGGCAGAAGTTAATGGAAGCAAACAGAATGGACAATACTGGGGTGAGAAGGATCTGGGAGTGAATAGCAACAATTCAATTTCTATTGTTGGCTCAAGCAATGAAGTGACATCACTTAAGAAAACCAACATGGTCAGTTTTTCCCAGGAACTGCATTTTTACTTTGGTTGACTGGGTAAGTCAGAAATGTGCACGTATATTCAAAGCTGTATTACTCAGCTGTTTTCCATAATTATAAAGAAAAATTTCAGTTGTTAGATCCAGACTCATGTTGGGGATGAATGATTCCTTGAAGTCTTTAGACAATGTGCCATTATTTGCTCTATCATGAACATCAGAAGCTCAAATTCTTCATGAGAGCATTATACATTAGGGAGACTCATCTGAAGCCCTTAGAATACTCTTGTAGAGCTAGAAGGCAAGAAGGACTCTCTCTCTACTCTGTTCTATTGGTCTATTTCTCTGTTTTTGTGCCAGTACCATGTTGTCTTGGTAATCACAGCTTTTTTTTTTTTTTTTTTAATTTTTACAAACTTTTTTTTTTTTTTTTTTTTGGTAATCACAGCTTTGTAATAAAGCCTGAAGTCAGGTAACGAGATGCCCCCAGCTTTGTTATTCTTCTTCAGCAATTCCTTAGCGATTCTGGGTCTTTTTTGATTCTATATGTCCTCTTAATTCTTCCTTGAGGTTACTCTTGAGAAATCTGAGTTTAACAGAACCAAAAACTGAATTCAAAGATCACCTCCTGAATTAGATTTACCCATCTGTTTCTGTATTCTTTAAGTATTCTGTGGGATCATCACATTCCCCCTTTTGTTGTAGTTATCTTTCACCAGGAATAGGTTTGTGTTCTTTTACATAGGGAGATTGGTGTATGTTTTAAGACATTTGACTTTGAAATAATTAAGGCTAAATAAAAATTGTAAAAATAGTAGAGTCTTCTGTGGCCTTCCCCAGCTTCCCCAAACCTCTTGTATAGGTGTGGTACAATATCAAAACTAGGAAGGTGACACTGGTATATTTCTGTTAACTAGACTACAGACCTTACCAGTTATTTTTTAAAGATTTAATTTATTTATTTGAGAGAGAGAAACACAGTGAGAGAGGGAACACAAGCAGGGGGAGTGAGAGAGGGAGAAGCAGGCTTCCCAGTGAGTGGGGAGTCCTATGCAGGGCTCCATCCTGGGACTCCAGGACCATGACCTGAGCCAAAGGTAGTCGCTTAAGCAACTGAGCCACCCAGGTACCCTCTTGCCCTTACCAGCTTTTACCATTTTCTGTAACTGTAATCATTGTGTGAATCTGTGTATATAGTTCTGTGCAATTTTATTCCACCTATATATGCATGTAACCATAACAATCAAGATACAGAATGTAATGAGATATCATTATACGAATCAAGATACAAATATAATAAAAGTGTTAGGCTTATGTACCCAAACTTATTTAGATATGGGCTTTTCTGGGTGTTTTTGTTTTCGTTTGGTTTTGGATCTAAAATTGCATGATACTTGAGCAACATGCATTTGTCCATCAGACAGTTTCTCCACTGTTTTAAGCACTTTATTGCCCCTCACCATCTTATTTCATCAACAGTGCCCTCTTAGCTGTCTTATAGATTTCTCAAGTTGACTCCCCCCGCTGGATGCCTCCTCCCCGGTCTACGTCCCCTCAGCCTTCCCAGTGTCGGTGAAGGGTCACAGTTGCTCAAATCAAAGTCCTGGACCAGGTTGTCATTACTCAAACCCACACCCAGCTGTGAGCAAGTCCAGTGGGCCCTGCATGCCAGATAATGTCACACCAGACCACCTCCCACCCTCCTCATCCTGAGGACGTCAGAAGTCCCCTCACCAGGCCCCTGGGTTCCCAGTCCTCCCTCCATGAGGAAGCCAGAAGGACCTGGTAAAAACATAACCTAAAATACCGCTTTATTCAAACTCACATTCAACAAATATTTGCACACTTACTCGGGGCCAGCACTGTTCTAGCAATTTCTTGACCTTGCTAGACCTCGCTTGCTTGTCAGGCAGGGAACAAGCACCTAAATTAAAGAGTGAAATGGAGAAATTTGCTCTGAGTGCTCCCCATCTAGGCCAGCCCCCCGCCCCCTGCATGCACACCCACTCTTCATTCTCCTTTTCTCAAGGCCTGCTCCTGACCAGCCCAGGTCCTGGAAATGTCACTTCCTTGGAGAGGCCTTCCCTGACCATCCTAAACTCCCATTACCCACCTTCCTCCTGTGTTTTATTCCCATCAAGGCTCCTGTCACCCTCCGAAATTGCTGCCCATCTGCCTTGGCTATGGGAAATGCAAACTCTGAGAGAATCATGGTGGCCAGTTCATGGCCTGCAACCGGGCCTGGTTCAGAACAAACATTCAATACATATTTGCTGAATGAAGTAATCAATCAATCAATCAAGTAGAAATAGTTAATGGACTTGTAAATAATTAATGCTATCAGGGCTGCAAATCAGGCATCATTCAAAAACTAATCAACCCCCGTCTTGAGCTCTGCCATTTTATCAACATTAAAACCACAGTAATACAAGCAGAACTGTTCCATTACCACAAAAGAACTCTCTCATGCTACTTCTTTGTGTTCTTATCCACCTGCCACCACTCCAAGTCCCAGCTCCTCAGCAACTACTAAAATGTTCCCCATGTCTATGGTCTTGACTAAAGATATTGATCATTTTTCATGTGCCTACTTTCTATCCACATTATCACTTTGGTGACATATCCATTCATGTATTTTGCCCATTTTATAATAGGCTATTTGTGAGTTTTTTTTTTTTTCCTATTGAGTTTTGAGAGTTTTTTTTTTTTACATGGTTTAAGTATATAAAAATATATTAGGTATACAGTTTGCAAATATTTCTTCCTGGATCTGTCATTTGTCTTTTCACCCTCTTAATATGTCTTTCATGTGCAAATTTTTTTTTTTTTGTATTTTGAAGAAGTTCATCTTATTATTTTCTTTTATGGATCATGCATTTAATTTCATGTCCAAGAAATCTTTACCCTCAATCCCAATGATGTTCTATGTTTTCATCTACACCTTCATAGTTTTACATTTTACATTTATTTTTATTTTTTCTAATTTATTAAAAAAATTTAATTTGAGAAAGAGAGAATGAGTGTGAGAGCATGAGCAAGGGGTAGGGACAGAGGGAGAGGGAGAAGCAGACTCTGCTGTGCAGGGAGCTTGATGAGGGGCTGGATCCCAGGACCCCGGGATCATGACCTGGTCTGAAGGCAGATACTTAACTGACTGAGATTTTTATTTATTTTTATTTTTAAAGATTTTAGTTATTTATTTGAGAGAGGGTGAGAGTGGGTGAGGGACAGAGGGAGATGCAGACTCCAGGATTATGGCCTTAGCCAAAGACATCGCTTAACTGACTGAACCATCCAGGTGCCCCACTTTTCAAAAAAGATTTTCCCTCCCTCCCTTCCTTTGATCTTTCCTTCCTCCTCTTCCTTCCTTCTTTCCTTCCTTCCTTCCTTCCTGCCTTCCTGCCTTCCTGCCTTCCTGCCTTCCTCCTTCCCTTCCTCCCTCCCTCTGTCCCTTCCTTCTTTTACTCCCTCCCTCCTTCCCATCCTTCCTTTCTTCCTTTTTCTTTTTCTTCCTTTTTTCCTTCTTTCTTTCTTCTTTCTTTCTTTCTTTCTTTCTTTCTTTCTTTCTTTCTTTCTTTCTTTCTTTCTTTCTCTTTCTTCTTTCCTTCCTTCTTTCTTCTTTCTTTCCTTCTCTTTCCTTCTCTCTCTCTCTTCTTTCAAGTATGGGTGGGGGAGGGGCAGAGGAAGCGGGAGAGAGAGTATCTCAATCAGATTCTGTGCTGAGAGCAGAGCGCAACATGGGGCTCAATCTCGAGACCCTGAAATCATGACCTGATCCGAAATCAAGAGTTGGTCACTTAATTGACTGAGCTACCCAGGTGTCCCTATGTTTTTAAATTTAAATCTGTGATTCATTTGGAATCAATGTTTATATATTAAATTTAAGTCAAGGTTCATATTTTTGTCTATGCATGTCTAATTGTTCCATTTATTAAAAAGACTTTCCTTCTTCCACTGAATTACTTTTGAACATTCATAAAAAATCAACTATCATATTGAAAAAAATTTCTTCTACTTTTGGAACTTTTTTTTTTTTAAGATTGTATTTATTTATTTGACAGAGAGAAACACAGTGAGAGAGGGAACACAAGCAGGGGGAGTGAGAGAGGGAGAAGCAGGCTTCCTGCCGAGCAGGGAGCCCAACATGGGGCTCGATGCCCGGTATCCGAGATCATGACCTGAGCCAAAGGCAGTCACTAAAAGGCAGAATATATAGAATATATCTGGTATATAGAATATATATATATATATTTACACATATGGTAATTCCCTTTATTTTGAAGTCTTCTTTGTCTGATATTGATATAGCCATACCAAGTAACTTATGATTATGGTTGCATGGTATGTCTTTTTTTTATCTTTTTGGCTTTCATTTCTATGTCATTATATTTCAAGTATATACATTCTAGAAAACATATACTTGGTTGTTGATATTTTTATATGTAGCTTGTGAATTTCTGCCTTTTTATTAGTGTCCATCTCTGCTTTTTATTTATAAAATACATTAATATTTATAACTATAAAATATAATTATATTTACATTTAATATATATATTGATATGTTTGGGTTTACCATATTGCTGTTTTTCCCATTGTTTCTATCTACTGTTTGTTTTTTTTCTGCCATTTACAAAACACTTTATTTTCTCTAATGACAAGTTAATTATACTTCTAAAGAATTATACTTCTTTAGATTTTTTTTAATAATTGTCTGGACTGCAGTATTCACTATTAACTTATCACAGTCTATTTAGATGGTAATATTATGATATTAAAAAGACTTATGGGAGAAAAATTGCATTAAACTCCTCCATTTTAGGTGCTAGTTTTGTTTCTTTTACCTTTCATGTATAAATCCCATAGTATAATCTTATGTTTTATTTAAATAATTACTTGTCTCTCAAAAACAGCCTGTTGCTGAGACTAAGTCCTTGGGGACTGTAGTTGAATGGTGGAAACTCCTTTCCTTCATCCAGCCTCCACCAGTGGAATAGAGGCTCTACCAAGGATACAACATCCTGAGAATCATGGGGCTCCAATTATCCTCGCTTAAGCTCATGCAGTGTTGGTTCCATGCTTGGAGAGGCATGCCAAAATGACATCAGGATGTTCTCTCCCCAACACCAAACACTTAGCTCTTTGAACAAGGGTATCACTCAGAAAGAAGATTGCCATGGTCCTTACTCTGAGCTCCAGATCTCTAGCTTGAAAATTTTTCTTGGAGAAGCAGATTATAAAATAATTAACTACGAATCTCTTCCCAAAGGAACTAATTGGGGAGATGTTCTATCTAAAGGCTGAACAATAGATGTTGTGGTAAAAGGCAAAGGGAAAAACTTCAAGATACGAGATAAACTGTAAGCTGACTAGTTTTCAGGAAAGAACCAGGAGATAAGAACCCTCTCTCCCACCCTCATTAAATTGTTAACAAATTATACATTATGTGTCCATTAGCATAGGTTTATAATGGCTATTTTATGCATTTGTCTTTTAAATAATATAGAAAATAAAAATAGGCATTACAAACCTATATTACAAACCTAATATTACAAAGAAAATATTAGTACTGGCTTTTAAATTGATCTGTGTAGTTACTTTTACCAGTGCTCTTTATGTCCTCATATGGCTTTGAGTTATTGTCTAGTGTTCTTTCATTTCAGACTGAAAGATTTCCTTAAGCATTTCTTGTACGTCAGGTCTATAAACAAAGAACTCTCTTCATCTTTGTTTCTGGGGCTATCTTAATTTATCCTTCATTTTTGAAGGATACTTTCATGGTTTCTAATGAAAGATTTTCTCTTAATCTCATTGAGAATATCTTATACATGACCAGTCACTTCTATCTTGATATTTTTGATATTTTCTGCTTTTCTTTGTCTTTTGTTTGATTTTAATGTGTCAGAGTATTGCTCTGGGCTTGAAGATTGTTCACTTTTTTGGTATGTATAGATTCATGTCTTTTATCAAACTTGAAAGGTTTTCAGCCATTATTTTTCAAACAGTCTTTCTTCACTTTTCTCTCTCTCTTTTTTTAGTACTCCCAAAAAGTATATGTTGATTTGCTTAATAGTCCCCTGACAGCCTCCTTAGACTCTTTACTTTTCTTCATTCTTTTTTCTTTCTGGTCTTAAAACTGGATAATTTCAATTGTCTTATATTCAAATTCACAGATTCTTTTTACCTACTCATGTCTGCTGTTAAATCCTTCTAGGAAACCTTTTATTTCAGTTATTGTAATTTTTATTTCCAGTATTTCTTTTTGATTCCTATAATAATATTTCTATCTCTTTATTGATAGTCTCACATTGTACATATATCACTTTCAAATTTTCTTTCGTTCTTTGTCCATAGTCTTCTTTAGCATTTTGCATATATTGAACACAATTGATTTGGTATTTATCTGGTGAGTCTAATATGTGGGTTTCTTCAAGGCCATATTTTGTTAACTTATTGTTTTTCTTTAGTTGGACCATGCTTCACTATTTCTTTATATGTTTTTTGAGTTTTGTTTGTTATTTTTATTATTATTTCATTGAAAATTGATGTTGTTGAATATTATCATATAGCAATGCAGGAAATAAAATTCTTTCTCTATCCCAGGGTTCTCTGCTAACAATTGAGAGCTTCCGTTATCCAACTGTTTGATGATTTTTCTATACTATTTTTGCAAACACTGTATTCCTTATCATGTATCAACACTGAAGTCTGTCTATTATCTCAGGTGCCAGTCAGTGAACTGACAGATATTTCTTTAAATGTTCAGAGCTAAGAAGATGAGAATAAATATCACTTATTAATTTTTAAAAATATTTTATTTATTTTATTGAAGAGAGAGAGTAGGTATAGAGGAGGGGCAGAGAGAGAGAGGGAGAAGCAGACTCCCTGCTGAGCAGGGAGCCTGACCTGGGACTCCATCCCAGGACTCTGGGATCACAACCTAAGCTAAAGGTAGATGCTTAACTGACTGTCACCCAGGTGCCTCAACTTTCTCAGTTTTTTCAGCTTGGCTCTGAGTTGGATCACTCTCTTATCACTAAGACAGCTTAAAACAGCCTCATTGACCAGCCCAGAATCTGCATGTCAGTCAGAGGTACAGGCTTAGGGTTCTCTCCAGTCTTTTCTGATCATGTGTTTGGTTTTGGGGACTATATCTACTTCAGGAAATGAGATGGCCCTTCTGTACCAGTATTCCTCCGAGCAACTTTATTGGGAGTTTTTTCCCCAGGTTTTGGGTCTGTCTGATACTTTTTTTTTTTAATTTTAAAAATCCTTTTCTGGGGCACCTGGGTGGCTCAGTTGGTTGAGCGACTGCCTTCAGCTCAGGTCATGATCCCGGGGTCCCAGGATCAAGCCTCATATTGGGCTTCCCGCTCTGCAAAAGGCCTGCTTCTCCCTCTCTCACTGCCCCTGCTTGTGTTCCCTCTCTAGCTATGTTTCTCTCTGTCAAATAAATAAATAAAATCTTTAAAAAATCTTTTCTTTTTTTATATATTTATTAACTTAATTTTATTTTTTCAGTGTTTCAATATTCATTATTTATACACCACACCCAGTGCTCCATGCAATACGTGCCCTCCTATAAGCCAAGCGGAGAATATCTGATACGTTTCCTATGCACTGAGTTCCTATTTCTATAATAGGTCTTTAATGACCTTTCCAGTCTTTTTTTTTTTTTTTTTTTTTTTTTTGGATAAAGCACGAGCATGGGGAGGGGCAGGCAGTAGGAAGAGAGAGAATCACACTCAACACAGACCAAAATATGTGGCTCAGTTTCAGAACCCTGAGATGGTAACCTGAACCAAAATCAAGAGTTGAATGCTTAACTGACTGAGCCACTCAAGTGTCCCTCCAGTCTTTGCTATGAAAATTGGTCTGCTCATGATTTCCACACTGGAGTTAATCTAATAATTTATATTTTACATGGAAAATATATATTTCTTCTTAGGTTTTTTAATGTGTTTCTGTATAGTTGTATGTAGTATTCTCTTACAATTAACATTTTTTCCTATATCTATAGTTATATCTTTTGATCCCCAATATTGCTTATTTTTGTGCTTTTGCTTACTCCCTTTCTACTTCTATTCCATCCCACCTTCTCTCATTTCCCCCTCTTTTCCTCTTTCTTATTTATACTTTTTTGTTTTTTTATTTTTGTACTTAATAAATTTCAGTTTTGTTCTCTTTTTATTTATTCCTAGTTTTTGAATATTTTTTTTTTTTAAAGATTTTATTTCTTTATTTGACAGAGAGAAACACAGCGAGAGAGGGAACACAAGCAGAGGGACTGAGAGAGGGAGAAGCAGGCTTCCCGCCGAGCAGGAAGCCCGATGTGGGGCTCGATCCCGGGTCTCCAGGATCATGACCTGAGCCGAAGGCAGTCGCCCAACCAACTGAGCCACCCAGGCGCCCCTTTGAATATTTTTATTTTCATTTATATCTCATTTTTATTGGTATTTCTTAATAAAACCATTTAAAGACATGTTTTAAATTCTTTCTTTGATACAGCTTTCATTGTGTCCAAAAATTCTATTTATGAAATTTTTATTGCTTTCTAGAAAGTTTGTTTTTCCTTTTTAATTTCTTCTTTAATTTATGAGTTATCTGGGAATGTACTTCTAAATTCATAAATATTAGGTTTTTATTATTGGTTTTTTTAGTTTTTGATTATAGTCAGAGAATGTGATTTAAAAATATGTTAAAATTTCTTTTTGGCTAAGTACATGTGCAAATTTATGTAAATATTCAATGGATTAAAAATCTATAATGTCCCTTAAATCTTATGCATCTGCATATGTGTGTATGTGTGTATACATGAGATTATATAGATCTACTGAGGCAAGGTTATTGACTGAATTATGCTGTTTCCCTAGTTTTTTTTTTTTTTTTTCTTTAAACCAGGAGTTTGGGTATTTATACATAGTCTAATACACTACATCTATAGTTCAAAGTCTTCCTCTAAAATTTCATTTTTAACATCTCCTTTTTAAAGATTTTATATATTCATATGTTATGTTTTTGAGCAATAGAGGTTTTAATTATTGTATCTTTACACATTGTGTCTTTTATCATCATATGCCACTCATTTGTATTTTTGACTATTGATATTTTCATTCGGGATATTTTTTGCTTTGCTTGGATTTAACTGGCATTTCTTTGTCTACCCCCTTAATTTCTAACCCATCTTTACCACCGTAGTTTAAGTGTGTATGTGTATCTGTGTGTGTGTGTGTGTTATAAAAAGCATGTATCTTTTATTTTAACAACAAATTTGACTATCTTTTTTCTCCTGTTTGGAGAAAATGGTCTCTTTGGTCACAGTATAAGGAGTCATAATTATTCATTCCTTCATTCCATTGAGTGGATGCTATTTTAACTTTACTTCATATTAGTCTTTTCTCTGTTTCTAGTTCCAATTTTCTGCTACTTTGATTCTTTTTTTTCTTTTAAAGATTTATTTATTTATATATTTGACAGAAAGAAACACAGTTAGAGAGGGAACACAAGCAGGAGGAGTGCGAGAGGGAGAAGCAGGTTTCTTGCCAACCAGGGAGCCTGAGGCAGGCTTGATCCTGGGACTCTGGGATCATGATCTGAGCCAAAGGTGGATGCTTAAGGACTGAGCCACTCAGGCACCCTGTTATTTTTTTCAATTACTCCTCATGCTTGTTGAAATTCTTACTTTACTCCTCTGTTCTGTTAATGTCTACCTTCCCTCTTCCCACTCTCATAACCACACCCATTTCTTTAATAGTGTTCGAAATAAAATACAAATGCATTCTTCCACAACATAAACTACCCCCCCATTTCTTTCCAATGCAAATTGGATGAGAGATCTGTAAAATATTTTTACTCTCCACCACTCCCCTTTCTCCCTGCTCCCACCTCAGTCCACTGAGTGTCTTTTTTCTCTTTCCACCCTCATCCCTAATTTCTGCTTTTTGGTGAAGTAGTTTAGAAGTTTTTATTCTAGACTGTTTGGACTACGTTAGGATTTTCCTTACATCATTTTTATTCCATCTTCCATCATCTATCTTTCTCTCTCTTCCTTCTTCCTTCCCTCCCTCTTTTCCTCTTTCGTTTTCTTTCTTTCTTTCTTTCTTTCTTTCTTTCTTTCTTTCTTTCTTTCTTTCTTTCTATCTTTCTTTTTCTTTCTTTCTTTCTTCTTTCTTTTGCTTTCTTCTTTTTTCCCCCTTTAATGGTATGTACCAGACTTCCTACATCAGATCTAGATCTGAGGCTAGGGTTTATTATTTATTATCTGAATGATTTTAGGGAAATCACTTAAGTTCCCTAAGACTTAATTTTTCCTTAAAAAGTAGAGATGATAGGGATGCCTGGATGTTTCAGTCAGTTAAACATCTACCTTTGGCTCAGGTCATGATCCCAGGGTGCTGGGATTGAGCTAAGCATTGGGCTCCCTGCTCAGCTGGAAGCCTGCTTCTCCTTCTTTCTCTGCCTGCTGCTCCCTTTGCTTGTGCTTGCCCCCCCCCTCTGTCAAATTAAAAACAAAGTAGAGATGATAAAAAGTGCTTTTCACTCTACTACAAGGTGAGTATGTGCCAGGACCCGGCCCCAGCAACACTCAGTCAGGGTTCCCCAAAGGTGGTGATGGAGTTGGCGAAATGAGGAGACTGGACTCGAAGAATGGCGTGGGGGATCTTCTCTCCTGCAAACTGTGTCTTCAGGGTTCTTTATTTAAAGCTTTTTAGTTACAGATCATCTCGAGGGAAGGGTGCAAACAGTTGGTTCTGTCTGTCTTTGCTTCTGTCTTTGCTGCTCTCTGCTTCTCTGTTTCTGTTTCTCTCTCTGTTTCTGTCTCTGTCTCTGTTTCTGTCTCTCTCTCCAGACTGTCAAGGGTCCCAGTCTTTTATTATTCCCAAGTGAGGAAGTTGGGTGGTGCAGTTAAATCTTTAACTGCTTTTGCACCCGCCCTAGAGACAAGATTAGTATAGTTACTGCAGGGTACAGAGTGATTGTTTAAACTCACAGAGGCTGAGACCATTGAGGCAGAGGGATCAAGGAACACAGATAAGAGATACAGAGATATGATTACCAGGAGGAGGATTAAATGGAACTATATGTCTTGGATAAGCACACAAAGGACATATTGTCCCAGCCCACAGGATAAGTGGCTTTCCGGATTCTAGGTGGGGAAAGCTGGAGGGGCTTTCATTCACATTCACAGGTACCTCCACCATTCTGGTGGCTTGGGAGGGGCGGATCTCACACCCTCCCTGACAAGTATGCATACCAAATATAATAATATGCATAAAAGAACTTTGTAACTAAATGGTCATGCATGCTGACTAAATATCACATACTGATTGGAAATCACTTTTGTTGCATGTTGCTGAGAATCACAGAGACATGATATGATGAGCACTGGTATTATATTTGACCAATAAATCACTGAACATTATATCAAAAATGAATAGTGTAATATACCTTGGCTAATTGAATTTAAATTAAAAAAGACTAAATTTGTAAACTATCTTAAGGAATAAAGATGAGATTGGATTTATGGAGTGATTGCCATTTGCTTTTCCTTCTCTCCAGCTTGTTCTTTCCCAGATATTCATAAGGCTTACTCTCTTACTTCAATCTGGACTCTGTTTATGTGTCTCTTCAGAGAGGATTTGTTTTTTTTATTTGTTTGTTTATTTGTTTGTTTTAAGTAGACCCCACACCCAGGATGGGGCTTGAACTCACAACCCTGAGATTAAGACCTGAGCCGAGATCAAGAGTCATATGCCTAACTAACTGAGCCACCCAGGTGTCCCCATTGGACCTTTTTAACACAAAGGTCTCTTCTGCTCAATTTCTATCACCCTGCCCTGCTTTATATTTTATGAGAGTACTTAACAATTTTTAAACGTATTATATTACCATTCTTTATTGCCTTCTCCATTCACTTTATGTAAACTCCATGACAGCAAATATTTTACTCACTGTTGTATTCCTAATACCTAGTGCTCAATATGTGGGGATACCTTAATAATTATTAATCAAATGAGTAAGTTAGTACATGAAAAAAATCACTGGCTAATGAATAAGTTTAATTTCTCTCAGTTATCCAAATAACTTATTTTTGCCAAGATATGTTGGAAAAAAAGAGAACAATTTTTAAGAAAACAAAATTTCTGTAAAATTAAACTAACATATTAGAGAATTTAAAAAATAAATGTTTACCTAATGCATATTTACAGTTTTATATATTCATGCACTTCTATGTCTTTTGATAGAATCAATTGTTCAAAATGAAACAAAATTATTTCAAATCTGTATCTTTGTAAGAATTTTTCATATTTCATAGTATATATACATACATATTTTGTCACATCACATGGCATGAAGATAACCGTTTTTCAGATTTTAGCCATTTTCAGATCATCTTCATAATTTTTGATCATAGACTCATACCTGTCACATGTAATTTTAATTTTCATTAATCCTGTTTAAACCAGTTCTCTCTACTATTTTAAACTTATTCTTGTCCTAAGTACTAATATATGTGAAATCTCAAGTTTGATTGTTATAATTTGTAAATATACAGTGAGTTTGATATGTGATTATTAAACCAAAAAACTCATCTATGTGTGCCCAAATTATGCCCAGTGCAGTAGAATTGTTAACAGACTTAAGGAATATAGGGCAATGGATTATAGCAGCAGGTGAACATCCATGCATCAATGATGCTCTCTGGGGCTTGATTTATTCATGTGACGAGAGAGGATGACCCGGATGGGCTCTAAGTTCTCGATGTTCTCCTCACAGTCTTTCTTCTAAGAGTAATGACTGGATCCAAGAAGACTTCCCAAAAGACTGAAGCTTTTTTCCTGATACCTGTACTCATACATTAGTAAGGAAATGACTCCACGGGCCATTTCTGAACCCTTACATCCTAGATAATGAGAAAATAGTCACTTTATTATGAAATTTCAACCTGATCACATAAGTATGAAGTACACCTGCATTTGTAAAGTGAAGCAAATACAAACTATTTTTTCTACAATATACCTCATTTCTCTGGAAATTTTCTTATACTTTTTGGAAAGGTTGAATTACTTGGATGAGCATTTTCCAATTTTTTCCTCCATACTGGAATAACCTGATTTTAGTAAAGGGTTCTCAACTAGAACTTTCCTGAGGACCATATGCAGATGAAATAATTTATTAAATAATTTATTAAGTAATTTATTAAGTACATAACAGAGAAGCCTATGGTAGAGCTGGTCAGGTAGATTATGTCCTGGCATTCAAATGTTATTTTCAGGATTCTCTCTCTCTCTCTCTCTTTCTCTCTCTCGTCTCTTTCCCTTTCTGTTTGTCTCGCTCATACACACAGACACATCCTCATAAACAGACCATTTCCATGTACTAACACCAGCAGCTGAATATTACATAATACTTTATCTTTGACAAGGCCATCAGAAAGACAGTTTATCTTTTTTAATACATAAATATATACATAGATAAAATTCATGGAATTCTGTTGCTTTGGTCAACATAGAATCTGTGCAACATATAACATAGTGTAACCCCTTGAACAAAAGAGTTGGTAGATGTCATCTGTCTTCACCTCAAGCACACGCATTGAAACTAGGTAAGGGAAGCATCCCTAAAAGAATTTCAGAGTGCTTTCACCAGAAGAAAGGGAAGATATGTGCTGTCAGACACGGTAAGACAATAAAACATCAAGTAGACTGTTCTGCCAGTCACTGAGGGTTGGTAGAATGTCCTCAAGCAGTTACAACTCCAAAGGCAGAGATCAAGCCTCAGGAATCATTGAGTAGACATAGAAAATTACAAAGAACATAGCACTATATTCTATAACTTAGAATTTTTATCCTTATATCTTTGAACTTATTTCTTGGAGAGAGTGGTTTCACTCTATCTACTCTGTGTGGACCCTGCTGCAGGCTCCCCTAGAAATGGCAGTGAGAGAGCCGAGAATAGGAACCAAGGGAAGAACAAGGGTGGCAAGTAGTCCTTCAAGGTTGGTTCAGTTGTTGCTGCCCTGAAGCTTCGTAATGGAACTCACTGCCAGCGGGAACCATTTCAGAGAAGAGCCCTTGCAGATGGGAACAGCTGTTGGGAGCCTGTGCCAGGATCCACTGCCAAAAGGAGATGGTAGGAAGCCACTGTGGGAGCAGGGAGAATTGTCACTACTCTCAGCCCTATTATCACACCACTGGAAGTAACCACAGAGGTCTAGCAGGAGAGTGATTATCTTTCTTTCTCAATACCATGCATGTATATCTATATCTATATAGATATAGACCTCAATATACTACGTCTTTTTTTGTACCCTAACTTCGTTCCTTTCATCACTTAGTTAATATTTATGTATGCCCCTCTCTGCAACAGATGAAATTAAAAAAAAATAAAGAAATTAACTTTGTACTTCTGTTGTGATTGCCATCTAGTGGAGCAAAGAAGTACGTAAATAATTGTTTAGAATATAGTATAACAGGAATAATTGTGCATTAACGTCTGGGGAAGCCCAAGGGAAAAAGCTGCCTGTGCCTGAAGGACTTAAGTAAGGCTTTAAAGAAAGGGACACATTTCATCTGGGTCTTGCTGAATAGAAGGCACAGGAATTCTAACAGGTCCAAACCTGCTTTAGAACTGGAAACTGGGCTTCGTATTTCAGTGTCACCTAAGGAAAGATGGTCGTGTACATTACAACTTAAAGGAAGGAATAAAGTAACTAGCTCTCAAAAATATATAGGTTAAGTGCCAGGTGAATATTTTGGAAAATGTATTTCATGGAGTAAAAGAATATTTCTAATGTCTAATACGTGCTGCATAATTCATAGTTTCCTTCCAAAGTTTGATATGATTTATTCCTACACAATGTAAATTAAAACTTTAAAAATGACTGATTTTAGCTTTTACTTTTCTAACCTCTATTCCTTCTCACTCACTATCATTTTTCTAGATAGCTTCTCCAGAAGCA
This sequence comes from Spilogale gracilis, assembly GCA_004023965.1. Taxonomy (NCBI): domain Eukaryota; kingdom Metazoa; phylum Chordata; class Mammalia; order Carnivora; family Mephitidae; genus Spilogale; species Spilogale gracilis. The sequence continues at coordinate 25,120 of PITA01000927.1, forward strand.
GGAAAAACATGGTCCCACTGCCTGATTGTTATCGTTTAGGAAACTATTATTAGATAATAAAAGGTCTTCAACATTGGTGAAAATCTTGTCATAGGCACTACAGTATTGTAATTTACAGATGTTCAGTTATTTGATCCTCTTTAAAATACTAGAAAGATTGTAGCATAAATAATCTCCTGTTATAGTAAAGAAACTGAGGTTTAGTGACTTTAACGAAGTATCATGATGGGCAACAATGTTACCATCCTAGCCTGGATCTCTAATTTCATGGGATTTCAACACTGAAGTAAAGCAATTGAAAATCAGGGAAAAGAAATTGTTTTAAAGATGTTTGTTTTAAGACCACTATTTTAATATTTTCTTAGCTTGAGAAGAATAATTTTGTCCAACCAAATACGTTTCTGCATTTGCAAGATGATGCCAAATGCCTAAGTATTGTGATGTCTCATACTTTCTTTAGCCCAAACATCTAAAGACAAGACTGAAACTAAGATTCATGAAGAAATATTTTTAGAAACTCACAAATCAGAATAGATCTCAGATAACCAAATACCAACTCATCTGTAGCAGAACAGGTGCAATCTTGAATGTGGAAGCCAGACCATCCTGGTTGTTAGCTTATAAGCCTTTTCAACTGCTTATTAGTTTCTTCCCATTGATCTTCAGCCTCAGGAAGTTTTAGGAGCTCCATAAGCCTTCCCAAATACTGAAGAAACTGAGTCTTAAGTGCTTTTATTGACATGCAATAAAATTAAACACTGTATGATCTCACCTATATATAGAATCTAAGAAATTGGAATTTAAAAAAAAACAGATTCACAGAAAAAAAAATTAGATTTCTAGGGGGTGGGGGGAGGAGGGAATCAGTTGAAACCAGTTAAAAAGTATTACCTCTCAGTTGTGAGATAGATGAATACTAGGGATAGTCACGTATGGCCTGATGACTGTACCTAACATTGATGTATGGTATATTTGAAAGTCGTTAAGAGGATGTATATCCTAACAGTTCTCATCACAGAAATAAAACCTTGTTTTCTTTTTTCTTATTTTTTTTTATCTATCTGAGATTATAGATGTTAACTAAACTTACTGTGGTATAATCATTTCACAATATATGTAAGTCAAATCTGTACACTTTAAACATATAATGCTGTATGCCAATTATATCTCAACAGAACCAGAAAAAAAAAACAGTTTTACCAAGTATCTGATATATGAAGAGTTGATGGGAGGAGGTGCCTATTAGGTTATGGGCTATACATAAAATGACAGTTTGTCTGGTTTAATAAAATTTATTATAAAATAATGGCACAAGTGATGCAACAGCTGGGAGCTCTCATTCCAACTCCCACTCTTATATTGGGTATTAAAGCTTAAAGCTAAACTCTTGAATGCTTCCCAGCTTCCTTATTTAACTGAATTCCAACCAACTGTTGGATAGAAATGGTAAGCAGATGCAGACAGTCTAGAAACAAGAATTGTGGGAGTTGAAATATGAAAGTTGGAGGTCCTGTCCAGTTTGCCTGACTTGACATATGATATTGCTCAGACAGAAAGCCTCTCTGGACCTCTCACATTCCTAGTTTGCCATCTGGACCCTTTATGAGGCTAGAGTGTGATAATTAAAGTGAAAAGACATTGCAGCTTATAAGATGTTCATTTTTTCTTTTCTGAATGATCATAAATAATTGCGGTTTACCCTTCTTTTCTGATCAGTGTAGATTCTCTAAAAAGGTATTGTAAAGTCATTAATGGTATTAATTATCAGTTACTGTGTAATAAATTATCACAACCACAACCATCTATTATCTAACATCTATCTGCAATTATGTTATTAGTAAATTCCTCAGGTGCTATTTATCTTGATCCAGATAACCTACATAAAAGTTATAATTAACTAAAGTCAGAGTTATCACAAGTGACTAAGTGGGACATTAAAAGATACAAAAAGCAAAATTAAATGCGCATCCATCTTTGCCAACCCCTGATTAAATGAATAGTAAGGCAGATCCTATGCTCTGTTACCACTAATTAGGTGTATCAAAACTATTGCTCATTGACACCACTTCCAACCTTTTGCAGTTATGCTGCTGGGCTTGGAGCTGGTAGAGTGTGGGTAGAGGGAAAAACAAACACCTGTGAGACAAAATAAGCCCACATCTACCTGAAGGATGCCAAAAAGATGATTTGCTTTTAAGTAAGTTATATCCTCAAACTGCATCGAGTTTAGCAGTCCAAATCCCAAATTAGAGCCACAATAACCTCTGACCTTCTGACACACCTAAGGTTGGGTTTTGGAGAAGCCAATTATAAAACTTTTGCTTCTGAAGCTATTTGAGGAGCTCCTTGTGTCTATACAGCCAAATAGACTTATCTACTAAGAATAGATATATGAATATTTTGCAGGAGTCTTTGCTGGCAGTTGAACCTTTTGTTAGTGTGGGAACTTTGTCAGCACATAATGATAAGGTTTCTTCCTTGACTAAACTACACATATAGGACTGAGCAGACAATGGGAGTAAAAATAATAGTATTCCTACCTGTTTTGTTGGACATTCATGCCTTGTTTCTTGTGGGTCAGTCTCTGAATGCAACATACAGTGAGGTTTCACAAGGTGGAAAATCCTCTGAGATTCTGAGAATCAGTTGACTGACAGTCTTGGCTTTTGTTGCTTCGAGTTTTCATTTCCTTTTATTTCAATAGGAAATTGGGAGTGGCTGCATTGTAAATGTCTTCTTCAACCAGCAAAGCATATTTAGAATAAGTACCCCTCAAATGACCTCTCTAACCACAGAAACAAACATGATTACAAAATGTCTGCTTGAGGAGGGAGCAAACAAACAAAACCAAACAGACATTTGGAGAAACTAGAAGAGACAAAATGACTGCGTGATTTTGCACCTAGGACAAGTACTGGCTCAGGAGATAAATAGATGAATCAAATTGTACTGCGACAGTGCAATGGAGAAATGACCGTAACTGGAGAAGGAAAATAAACAAAGAAACGAGAAACAGGAAAAGGAAAAGTCATAATTTTTAGAACTGACAGCAACATCAGCAGGACACAAGTTGTAATGAAAGCAAAAGGAAACAGACTCACCGACAGCAGAAGCAAGTGAAATATTTATCAGGTACCTGATGTAGCAAAGAAATGGGCTAAAATGCTGAGAGTTCTAAAATGATTAAGATCTACTTTCTTCTAACATCTACATTTCATTGAGAAATTACTATGTGCCACAACCTTACACACTCTTTAAAAATATTTTCAACATTTTTGTTTATTTGGTATTATTATTTTCATTTTATCAAAGAGGAAATTGAAGCTCAAGGTGTTTAACGTTGTCAAGGACACAACAGTGTTAAAGGGCGATAGCTGGAATTCAAAATAGATTTGTTTAATTCTAAAACCCATTTTTCTCTCCAGTATACCATGTAAACTTCTCAAAGTCAGGAATCAGACAAGTATACAAATATAACAAGAAGTGATCATGGGAATAGTTGGAAAGAAACAGGGAAAAAACCTAACATGAATAGGATATCTTGATGGCAACACCAGTGTTAGCATATACGACCTTCAGTATTATCTTTGTCTTACTGAGGCATAGCCAATAATTGATAGTTCTAATGATAATCCCAAGGCATCAGAAAAAAGCTGTTTTGTTTTATGTACTCTAATTCTTATAGTATAAAGTGTAAAATGCATTTAGAACTTCCGGTACAATTTCAACTTCCCACCATCCTACCTACAAACATATCTAAGTTTATGGCCTTCCCTATTTTCTCACATTATTAATGGAAAATTTCCTTCCTCACTCATTACCTAATTTAGTAAATATTTATTGAGTCCATGCCATAGTATTTGCTGGACTCTAGGGAGAAAATGAAGAAAAATAGAGAGAAGATTCCTGTCCACATGAACTCACATTCTAGGACAGATAGTTAACAAACAGATTATATATATTATATAATATAAATGATATCATATAAATGATAACTGTATCTATTATATATTTTTTATCATATATATTTATACATGTTTAGGTGATGATTATTTATATCATATGATATTTATGATGCATACTGAAATTCTAGTTTAAGCAGAAAGAGAATATATTAAATGACATTGACATTTTTCAGCATGCCTGGGTGAACCAAGGAGCCAGGCTTAGAGGACGTGCTATGAGGACTAATACACAAGCCACACCAGGCCATGGCTTTCACAGTGATCCTAAAGTGCTCGACTGGAAACTGACACCATGGTTTATAACAGTGATACTCTTTCCTCATCACTGTTCCTGAAAAGCAAACTGTTTTGATTAGATCCTCACCTAAAGATGGATTTTCTGGTACTCTTTCATTTTCTGATCTGAAATTTCACACAGGCACCTTGACTACACATTCTAGGTCATATGTCTCAGCCTCAGATGCAAGAGATCCTGGAAAAGGGAGTTCTGGCTTCTGTCCTGGTGAGATGGGATTCAGAATGTGGGACATTCCACAAATATCAAGAAGGCTATCAATAGACAATGAGCACCCTGTGAAAAATATGCACAGGTGTGTGGCAGACACACCTAGCTGCCTCCCCAGTTCCCAGTCTCCCCTTTTCCCTTAATAACAACTCTTACTAACCAGACTCAGAGTGTCAGTGTACCCAACTAACAGTACTTCCTGCTTCCCCAAATTCCTTGCGGTAAGAAGTCACCGGTTGACATACTTGGAGCCAAGGAATAATAGGGAAAGTCTTTGGGGGATTTTAGGAGAAATTTCCCTTTTTTAAAATAAATGATGCCCCAGTTCATTTTTCTCTTCTTTTTTGAAGCCATGACGATAAGGGGTCCTGAGTCAAATAGAAAAAGCATATCTATTTTTTATTAGATATTGTCAAATTCTACTCTAAAAGGGCTGTACCAGTTGAGTTTCTACCAGAAATACACAAGGGTGTTTGTTTTCTCATTATCCAACCAAAAGATGTCACATTTTAATTTTAACTTCATGTGTGAGAACTAGTATCTCAGTGTAGTTTTAATTTGAGTATCTATAACTATGAGTAAAGGTGAAAATTTTATCCCATACTTAAAGGCCATTCTTATACCCACTTTTTCAAAGTTATTTTAGTTAATCAATCAATCAATTAATTAATTTTAGAGAGAAAGAAAGAGCTTACAAGTGGGGGAAAGGGAAGAAGGGGAGGGGGAGGGAGAGAATCTCAAGCAAACTCTGCGGAGCACAGAGACTGATGCTGGGCTTGATTTCACTACCATGAGAATATGACTTGAGCCAAAATCAAGTCAGTCACTTAACCAACCATCTAGGCACCCCATGCCATCCATTTTTAAGACTCTTTCATATATTTGGGATAGCAGCTTCATGTTGTGAATATTTTCTTCTAGTATCAGTTGTCTTTTGAATGTGTGTATGTTGTTTTTTTTTTAATTTGCTATGTAGGTTTAAAATTTTTTATTAGTCACATTTATTAACCTTAAATTCATGGTCTGGATTTTTAATCATAGCTAGAAAAATTTTCCCACATCCAGGATATAAAGAAATTTATCAATAATTGTGTTTTTTTACTACTTATACTGCTTGATTTTTCCTTTTTCCTCTTTTACATTTAGATTTTCTATTCATTTAGAGTTTTATTCCTGAGAAGCTCTGAGCTATGTAATTAACTGTCTTTTTCCAAACACTAAAACTAGTGTCCAGCACATTTTATTTAAAGAGTATCTCCCCCTGCACAGTGATTTGCAATACCACCTCTATCTTATGCTATATTTTCCTGTGCACTTAGGTCTATTGCTGGACTTTATATATTGTTTGTCTATTACTGCTCTGGCCCTACCTTGTTATAGTCACAGAGATATTACAATATATTTTAGTGTTTAGTAACACGACATGTCCCTCAGAGTTTTCCATTTTGGTTTGGTCTTGGCTTGCAAATTTGTTTTTACAGATTAACTTTAGTATTAACTTCTCAAGGCTCATAAAATCTTGTAGGTATTTTTATTGGAGTTGTATAAGCTTTAGAATTCATTTAGGAAGAATTGACAGCTTAACAATGTTGATTCATCCTATCCAAGAACATAAATCTTTCCATCTCTTCAAATATACCTTTGTATCTTTCAGGAATGGTTTAAAATTTTCCTTTAACCCCTAGGGGTTTTGGATATTTTTTGTTAATTTTATTCTCAAGTATTTAATCTTCTTTGTTGCTGTTAAAGAGGAATTTTTCTCCCTGCCATTATCTCTTACTATTTGAATGCATAAAGGTAATTAATTTCTGTATATTAATTAAAATATAATTAAAATATTGAACTGAATATTACCTTACTAAAAGTTTTAAGTTTTATGATTGATATGTTAGAGTTTTATAGACAAACAAAAATTTCATCTGCAAATATGGATAGTTTTAGATATTTTAAGCCAATTTTTAATGTCTCTAATTGATTTCTTTTATTTATTTGCATCAGCTAATAGCAGCAGTACAAGGTAGAATGGGATTAAGATTGTGGGGATTTTTCTTTGTTCTTTTTTTAAAATTTTTAAATTTTTTTATTTTTTAAACATTATTTTTTTTTAAAGATTTTATTTATTTGACAGAGAGAAACACAGCCAGAAAGGGAACACAAGCAGAGGAGTGATATAGGGAGAAGCAGACTTCCCGCCAAACAGGGAGCCCAAGGTGGGACTCGATCCCGGGTCTCCAGGATCATGACCTGAGCCGAAGGCAGTTGCTTAACCAACTGAGCCACTCAGGTGCCCCTTTTTCTTTGTTCTTAATCTGAGTGGAAATATATGTAGGGTTTATTAAGTTTAATGTGTGTTTATATATTTAATCATGCTAAGAGAGTATCCATCAAGTCCTTTTTCTTGATTTTTTTAAAATTAGAAATGGGTGTTGATTTCTGTCAAAGGATTTTTCAACATGTATGGAGATAATTGTATGTTTTATTCCTTAGATTTATTAAAATGGTATATTATGTTAATGGTTTTCTAATACTGCAATCCTGCATTCATGTAATTAGTTCCACTTGATCATGGCGTGCTGTTTCTTTAATGTGATGATTTATCCCCTGCTAATATTTTATTAAATATTTTGCATCAATATTCAAAAGTGATATTAGTTTATAATTTTGGTACTATCTGGTTCAGTTATATCTGTTGCTCAAAAACGATTAGGGAGTTTCCCTTCACCTCTAGTGTTCTGGAACAATTTATGCAGCATTGTGACTACCTCTGGTCTTTAAGAATTTCTTAGAATTCTCCTGTGAAACCATCTGGCCAATGTTTCTGTAGGATAGTTCCTTGATAACTTTTTAAATTTCCTCTACTAAAATTAGTTGGCTTAAGTTTCAATTTTCAAACACTGTTGCTTTGTTAATGTGGATTCAACTAGTTATTCACTTTATGTAGGTTTTCAAATATATTTGTATAGAGCTCTGCAAACTGGCCTCTTGTGCTTTCTAAAATTTTCTCCATGTCACTATTTTCCTTTTATATCTTATTTTGTATATTTGTGCTTCACCTTTTGTTTCTTGATCAAATTTTTGTGTAGTTTGTCTATTTTGTTAATTTTTTCAAAATTCGATCTAATCTATTTCTTTTTTCTACCTCATTAATTTTGCTTTATCTAAATTATGATCACCCTTTCATGCTTTCTTTTGGTTTACTTTATTTTTTTAGGCTTGAAATTTAATTTTATTTTAATTCTTTGATTTAATTGATAGAAGTATATAGACCTATGAATTTTCCTCTGAACTGTTTTAAATGTGTCCCATAGATTCTGATATTCAGTATTTTGTTATAATTATTTCAGATTTTACTTCCTCTTTTACCCAGAGCTATTTAGTAGAAGGTTTTTTTTTTTTAATTTTAGGTGACATGGTCTTTAAAATTTTTTAAAAACACTTCTGGGACTTCATCAAAATAAAAAGCTTCTGTACAGCAAAGGAAACAATCAACAAAACAAAGAGGCAACCCACATAATGGGAGAAGATATTTGCAAATGACACTACGGACAAAGGGCTGGTATCCAAGATCTATAAAGAACTACTCAAACTCAACACCCAAAAAGAAGATGAACACATCAAAAAATGGGCAAGAGACATGAAGAGGCACTTCTCCATAGAAGATATACAAAAGGCTAACAGACACATGAAAAAATGTTCAGCGTCACTAGCTATCAGGGAAATTCAAATCAAAACCACACTGAGATACCACCTTACACCAGTCAGAATGGCCAAAATTAACAAGACAGAAAACAACAAGTGTTGGAGAGGCTGCGGAGAAAGGGGAACCCTCTTACACTGTTGGTGGGAACGTAAACTGGTGCAGCCGCTTTGGAAAACAGTGTGGAGATTCCTTAAAAAATTAAAGATAGAGCTACCCTACGACCCTGCAATTGCACTACTGGGCATTTACCCCAAAGATACAGATGTAGTGAAAAGAAGGGCCATA
>PITA01000927.1:33674-104967 GCA_004023965.1 Spilogale gracilis
AATGGCCACAATCGCCAAACTGTGGAAAGAGCCAAGGTGCCCATCAACAGATGAATGGATAAAGAAGATGTGGTACATATATACAATGGAATACTATGCCTCCATCAGAAAGGATGAATATCCAACTTTTGTAGCAACATGGACCAGACTGGAAGAGATTATGCTGAGTGAAATAAGCCAAGAAGAGAAAGTCAAGTATTGCATGGTTTCCCTTACTTGCGGTGCATGAGGGGTAACCTGGAGGACAGTGGGAGAAGGAAAGTAAATGGGAAGTAGGGTAATCCAGGGAGGGAAACGATACAACAGAGACTTTGGACACAGAAACAAACTGAGGGACTTGGAGGGAGGGGGGTGGAGGGATGGGAGAGCCTGGTGGTGGGTACTGGGGACGCCTAAAGCATGGAGCACTGGGTTTGGGGAATGGGGACTGAATCTTGGAACACTGGGAAAAAAGAATTTTAGTAACAATAAAAATACATAAATACATAAATACATAAAAAAGAAATATGCTGCTATAATAATTTATATAAAAATAAAAAAATAATTTCTAGTTTTATTGCACAGTGGTTAAAAATATTGTTTATAATCTTTCTGTATTATAGAATTTACAGATCTTGACTTTGTTACCTAATATATGATCAATATTTTGTAAACAATCAATATATTTTGCTCCAATGGTTTATTTAGAAGATCTATTCTGTAGTATCAGGATATAACATTTGATATGTATCCATAAAATTTGCATGATTGTTTATGTTACTTAGATCTTTAACATCAATACTTATTTTGTTCACTTTATCTGTAGTATACTGAGAATGACATGTTAAAATTTGATTTCATTAGCTTATATATTTTTTTGCATGTTGACTACCTTTTTACTACTATTTACTTTATAGTTAGTTTCTGTTATCTGTTGCAGAGATATTCATAAATGTCATATATTTTTGTGACTTTTGACTCAACAACTAAAAGTTCCCTTCTTGTATGAGTTTTTCTGGTGTAAATAAACAAGAAAGAAGAAAATATTACTCTTACAATTTTCCAATTGATAAATTTAAAAGGAAATGTAGGAATAAACAATCACCATTGGGAACATAGCACAGTAAAAATTTTTGCAGGCAGGATACACCAGTGAATGTTAAAATTAGTAAGTAAAAAATTCAGACTAAATAGAATTTGCATAGTTTCAAAGTTATCTCTTTCAAGATACTTATATTAAATACAAAGGAAAATATAGTAGCTTTACAGAGGAGAGACTCATCAGACACCATCTGAATCAAGTAAATAAGAAGGATACCATCACCAGTAATAAGACATGCTGACATAAATCCTTTGATAAGAAGAAAGGCACAGTACCATTTTTTATGGGATTCTTGCCAAAAACTCACAACCTCATTTCAATCTTGAGAAAAACATATGACCAATTCAAATTAAGGGACAAGTTACAAAATAACTGATCAGTATTCTTCAAACATGTCAAGATCATGAAAGACAAAAAAAAAAAAAAAAGAGAAAGAGAGAGAGAGAGAGAGAGAGAGAGAGAGAGAGAAAGAGAGAGGGAGAGAAAGCCTATAATTTTTACAACTAAATGCATTGTGAGACAGAAGATAGTATCCTGGAACAGGAAAAGGACATTAGTGGAAAAAATGGTGGAACTCAAAGTCTGTAGTTTAATTAATAACATATTTCCAAAGTTAATTATCTGTTTCTTGTTAATTTTACTATGGTTACATAAAATACTAACATTAGAGAAAACTCTTTGAGGATCAGAGACAACTATTTGTATTTTTTTTAATTAAGAGACTTTTTTAAACAACAGTTTTAGATTTACCAAAAAAAAAAAAAAAAAAAAAAAAAAGCAAGCAGTGGATTGTGTTCTCATAAACTTCTCTTCCTCTCTGCCACACTTTCCCTTGTTAACTTACATTAGTGTGGTACATTTGATATAATTAATGAACTGCTATTGATGTATTACTATTAACTAAAGTCCATGCAGTACATTAACTTTTGCTTTTCATGTTGTACAGCTTGTAGGTTTCAACAAGTACGTAATGTAATACAACCACCATTACAGTATCATACAGAATAATTTCACTGCTCTAAAAATCCCCAGTTCTCCACCTATTCCTCCTTCCCTCTCTTCTCCATTCCCCATCCTCTAGAAACCATTGATCTTTTTAGTGCCTCTGCAGTTTTGCCTTTTTAGGATGCAAATCATATATTTGCAATCGTATAGGTAGGATGAAAAATCATATAGTTAGGATGCAAATCATATAGTTGCAATCATATAGTAGGTAGTTTTTCAGACAGTTTCTTTCATTTAGCAATAAACATTTAAGTATCTTCATGTCTTTTCGTGTCTTAGTACCTCATTTCTTTTTATCACTAAATCATGTTCCATTGTTTGGATATATCACAGTTTGATTATTCATTTACTTATTGAAGAACATTTCCATTACTTCCGATGTTTGGCAGTTATGAGTAAAGCCACTATAAACATTTGTGTGGACATAAGTTTTCATCTCATTGGGTAAATACCTAGCAGCTTGATTCCTTGATTTTATGGTACAAGTATGTTTAGTTGTGTAAGAAAATTGCCAAACCTTCTTCCAAAGTGTCTGTACCATTTTTCATTCCCACCAGCAATGAATGAGAGTTCCTGTTGTTCGACATCCTCACCAGTATTTAGCATTGCTAATGATTTAGATTTTTTAGTATTATCTTACTGATTTAGTTTGCAATTTCCAATGACATATAATGTTTAGTATCTTTTTTATTTTTTTTTGCCATTTATATGTCTTTTCTGCTGAGATGTCTGTGAATCTGTCTGATCTTTTGTCCAATTATTAATTACCTTTACTTTTTTTTTTACTTTTAATTACTTTTAACTGAGTTATTTCTTTATTATTGAGTTTTAAGTGTTCTTTGTGTATTTTAGATACAAGTCCTTAATCAGATACATGTTTAGCACCTATTTTCTCCCAGTCTGTGGCTTGCATTTTACCTTATCTTTTGAAGGTGAACATTTTATTTTATTATTTATTTTTTAATTTTTAATTTTAAAAATTGACAGAGAGAAACACAGCCAGAGAGGGAACACAAGAAGCGAGAGTGAGAGACGGAGAAGCAGGCTTCCCAATGAGCAGGGAGCACAATGCGGAGCTTGATCCTGGGACTTGGGGATCATGACCTGAGCTGAAGGCAGAGGCTTAACCACTGAGCCACCCAGGGGCCCCAAAGGTGAACATTTTTAAAAAGAGTAATAATCAGCAGAATTATCAAATGTTGCCCTCTTTGGCTTTACTGTGTACATAGATACATGTCACTGTAAATATTCTGATTTTTATTTTTAATATGTTTAGATATTTGTACAGAGTCATCATAAACTGAGTATTTTTGTTACCCTGGGAATAAACTTAATTTAGCTTCAGGGTGTAATTCAAGAAAATGCTATATCCAAAGTTACATAACAGGAAATTTTTTTATTTATTTTCCCCTTCTGTTATGAAAGACCAGGAATGATGTCAATGTTATGGACTTTTCAGTAGCAATTATAGCAAACTTTGTAACCGAGAATGAACCTCTTCTATTTTTCAAAGATTGATGATGCCGTTTGTCATTTCCCCAAGATCCAGGCCATATTTTCTGTCTGTCTCAGAATGATTTCAGCTAAGCTAAAGAAGTCATCTGCTCACTAGCTGCAGCACATCCCAGGTCTTTTTAAAGACATAAAATGTGCTTGGGGCCCCACATTTCCATTGTTGGATGCAGGAATCTTGTGACTACATCAGTGATTTAAAGAAGTTGGCATTTCGAACACATATTTTCCTTGGGTACTGGGTGCTGGAAGGAGGCATGGAAAGATTTCCCCCGAAAACAGGTTAGATCAGATGAGCAAGATTTCATAACAGTCAAATACAGGCTTTGTTCAGCAGCCTTTATGCTTTTGTTTAGAAACAGTTTCAACGGGACTCTCGTAGACTCAGATTTGGGGTTAAAGAGATTGTCTAAGTAGTCTTCACAGTCTAGGTTTGTTCTGAACCATTCCTCAAGACAGCTCTGTAGATAGGCTCCAGCCTCAGAGTCGGTTTTATGGTTGGCGGTTATAGGAGTTCCAAACTCATTTCCTAGATACCAGAACTTGAGATTGTTGAAAGGACATCTTCTATGCTATAAATTATGATCTTAACAAGCTACTTGCTTAGAGTAAATCCAGTTTATATTTTTCAATAATTACGTGTACCCAGAATGTTGTAGGTGCTAAAGCAGAATGGAGTGGTGAACTTTCAAATCTTAAGGAGATCGTTTGGGAGGTAATATGATTAAAAGTTTGTAATTAGCCTGCTAGACATTCTGCTACTTCATGTGCTTGCTAGGTATGTGACTTTCACCAAGTCACGAATATTTTTAAGCTTCAGTTTTCTTTTGTCTAAAATGAGGTAACAGAGGTGCCTAGCTGGCTCCATAGGTAGAGCATGTGATTCTTGATCTCAAGGTCATGAGTTTGAGCCCAACACTGGGTGTAGAGATTACTTTAAAAAAAGAGATAATATATAGTAATATTATTAATAATTAAATTATTAATATAATATGTTAACCATTGTATAATTATAATTATAATAAATTCTATTACAATTTAATGTTATATAGTAATATCTAAAATAAAATTATGGCAATAACCCTCATGGGGTATCAGTAAGTATTAAATAATAATGTTTAAAACATTTATAAATATTAAAAATATTTGCAAAGCATTTAGTAGAGTGTGTAGCACACATCTGAAGGGGAACAGAACATGCCCTCCAAAATATGCCACTTTGACATACAGATTATTTTGAATTAGAGTTACTTAAGAAACAGCCCATGAAAGAACAATGCTCTGAGCCTCCTTTGTGCCCCTGAGGACAGGAAATAAACCTCCCAGGTGAAAATACCCTCTAGGAGGGGAAGAAAGCATTCTTATTGCCAGGAATTTGAGGCCAAGAGATATGTGTAAACAACCTTGTTACTTCTTCACTAATTTACTACCCTATGTGCAAATGTTTTTATCTTGTCAATTCTTCATAAATTTATTAATAGTTTCCTTGTCTAAAAGGTATAAAAGATGGCTGCTTTTGTCACTTCTTTGAGTCTTGTATTTTTTTTTGGCTTCTATACATACAAAATTAAATTTGTTTTCCTCCTGTTAATCTGTATCATGCCACTTTAACTGTTGGACGAGCCAAAGAATCTAGAAGGGAGGAAGGGAAAAGTTCTTCTCCCCTACAATCCAACACTCAAAAAAATTTAGCCATTATTACGATGGAGATTACAGTCTTGTTGAAACAATAATAAACATACTTGTTAAATAAGAAACCCATGCTATCCTCCAAAAGATATAATAAAGGCGATTATTTCTGTAAGACTTCAAAGGAGGAAAGAAGACTTGGCTATATGTAGGAGTAGCTTGAGAAGGTTGGCCTGACGTTCCTTGTGCATTCAATGATGTGTCTTTCACAGCTTCTCTCCTGTGGGGGCACTTACCATAAAAAATAACCTTGAGGAACGTTGGTCATTAGAGCGCCTTAGGATTTGAGTTAGGAATCCCAGAGATAGTTAGGATTTGTACACATAAGATGAGAGGATACAGTCTTGGTGGAGCATAAATCAAGCAAAGATGCAGAGGGGAATGCGAACAGCACAAGTGTCATGACTGAGCTAGCCATTGCCATGCAGGGGTCCTTGAATGGTCAGAGGAAGCCTGGGAAGAGATGGCAAGCCCCTTGGAAGGCATAAGCACTTGGATGGGTAGTGGGAACTAATTTTAATGGCATTGGGTGGTTAACAAAAGAAATTGAGTAAGGAAGCAATAGATACTTACAAAGAGTAAGGCTATACGGAAAACCTATTACTCATTTGTGAGATAACGGGAACCTGAACTCCAAAGGTCAAAAGGAGATCAGAAGAGGGAATGCTTTCAATACTGCAGGTTATTTATAGACACTATTTCATTTCAACTTCAATGAGATAGGCTTTATTTTCTTTCACAGTGGAGGAAACTGAGTCTCAGAGAGATTACTAGTATGTCATGGAACCAGAACAAAGCCGGGTGATCCAGGCTTCAAGGTATGCTCTTTTTGACAGGTTTTGATAACTGATGAATTATGAAACACCTGAGGAGAAATTTAAGATGATTTTAAGTTGATTGCCTGTGTTTGGGAAAATGCTAACATTATTGAGAGGAAGGAACCAGTTTGCAAAAGATAATGAATTTAGTTTTCAGTATATTGAATTCAAGATAATAACATGGAAAACAAGTGTCAAAGTTCATGAAATAATTAGAGGTATGTGTTTGGAGTTTAAAGAAAAGTGAGTGCTAAAGAAGAATTTTGAGAAGTCAATTGAAACCATGGTGGTGCTTGATATGTCCTTGGCACAAAAACTAAAGCCTTAGAACAGAGTCAGGAAAATTCAAGGGTGAGGTTTAGAAATTGGAGCTAGTGACAGGAACAAAAGATGGAACAAAAACAGTAACAAATGAGATAAGGAATGTATAAGTCATATATATATATATATAAAGCAGGGTCTATCAAGTGCCACAGAGCTCAGAGTTTCAAGTATATATTTGTATAGGTAATGTGTAGCTAGAAAGGAAGGAGATGATGAATGGAAGAGGCAGGTGATGTGAAAAAAAGACAAGCCTTGGATTGGGAAGATCTGGGTTATGATACCAGCTTTGTTATTCTGCAACCTTAATGAAGTCACTAAACATTTCAAGAACTCAATTTATATATTTGTGAAAAGAGAGTCTTGGTCAAGGTGATTTCCAAAGATCACTCTCATGTTGAAATTCTAAGCTAAATATATATTCAAAATATATAGACAAGGATGGGTATACAACTTTATAGATTCATTTATTCATTCCACATCTATTATGTCTGTATAATTTATTACATCTATGTCTATGTATGTGCAGTGAGAGTGGGGAGAAAATACAGTCTCTAGGATAAAGTTAGAGAATTTAAGAGATGCTCACATATAACTACAAGGTATAAAGTCCATATGTCACAAAAAGAATTAAGAGGCTACAGAAGGGGGAAGGAGCAAGATGGCAGAGGAGTAGGAGACCTAAATTTCATCTGGTCCCAGGAATTCAGCTAGATGATTATTAAGCCATTATGAACACCTACAAACTCAACAGGAGATCAAAGAAAATAGCAGCAATTCTATAAACAGAAAAGTGTCCACCTTCTGGAAGGTAGGATGTGCACAGAAGTGAGTCCAAGGCAATAGATTGGAAGATAGGCTATGGGAGAGGGGCTGGGTTCCAGCAAGTAGTAGAGCAATGGAGCACAAAATCAGAACTTTTAACAGTCTGCTCCACTGAGGGATGTCGCTCCAGAGGCTAAGTGGGGGATGAGGCCCTCACTGAGACAGTGTAGTTTCAGGACCCTTGGGGTCACAGAAAGACTGGGAGTGCCTGAGTGTGGCAGAGCTCCCAGGTATCAGAGAGAGGAAGCCAGCTGCAGAGATGGAGCTGAGGAGTGGACGCTCAGCTCAGGTTTGCCATGATACCTGGCACAGTTGAGGCATTGTTCTTTGAGCAGGGACTCCACAGGTGGCAGATATGGGGAGAGCCTCCCCCTTCCTCCATTGGGAGGAGCAGTGCAGGCATGCACTGCAGGAATCTGCTGGGTTTGGAGACTCCAGATGGGGCTGTGCACCAGAGATAGAAACACTTGGTCAGGCTGGGTGAACATGGAGTGTGGCCAGAGACCAGGGAGAAGGGAGTGACTGATGGCTTTTCTCTGAGGGCACACTGACGAGTGGGGCCTGGAGCTCTCAGCTCCTCCAGGGATGGTGATTAGGAGGCCACCATATTCATTCATTCATTCTTGTTCTCCAAAGCTGTATGGAAAGATTTCAGGGAACAAAAACCCCAGAGAGTAAACCCAAGCAGATTGCTTAGCTTGGCGCCTGGCAAGGATGGGGCAGGCAAAGACATTTGAGAATCACTGTAAGAGGCCCCTCCCCAAGAAGATCAGCAAAGACATCCAGCCAAGACCAAGTTCACCAATCAATGAGAACTATAAAACTCCAGGGCTAAGGGAATACAGCATGTGGAATTCATAGATTTTTCTGATTCTTTAGCCTTCCAAAGTTAAAATTTTTAAACTTTCTTTTTAAAAAATTTTTTTCCTCTTTCCTATTTTAACTATCTTATCTTTTACCAATGCCTTTTTAAAAACGGCATTTTAAAATTTTCATTTTTAAAAGTATATTCTATCCTTTCATGGCACTTAACCTTATTTTTGTGTATATATATATATAAGTTTTTCTTTCTTTAAAATTTTGGGATACAGTTTTTTCTAACAGACAAAATATACCTTAAACCCAGTTATAGCTTTGTTCTAGCATCCTGCCTGATCACATTCTCTTTTTTTTTTTAACTTTTTTCCTTTCTTTTTTCAACCAACTTCTTATCAACTTCTTTTTTAAAATCTTTTTTAAAATTTTTCATCTTTACAGTCATAGTCTGTTCCTTCATAGTATTTACTCTTATTTTTGTATATGTATGTTTTCCTTTCCTTAAAATTGTGAGAGGCAGTTTCTTCTAACAGACCAAATATACCCCAAATCTAGTGTGTGGCTCTGTTCCATTCACCAGCCTGATCATAGAGTTTTGTTTAAATACCCTCCCCCCATTGCAGGTATCTTCTTATTTATTTAGTGTATTTTTTCCTAGAGCTTTTGTTACCCTTTTAGCATTTTGTTCTCTCATTCATTTATTCTTCTCTGGACAAAATGACAAAACAGAGAAACTCCCCTCAAAAAAAAAAAAAAAGAGATAGTACTGCTGCCAGGGACCTAATCAATCTGGACATTAGTAAGATGTTGGAACTAGAGTTCAGAATGATATTATAAAGATACTAGCTGGGCTTGAAAAAAAACACAGAAGATACTAGACAGTTCCTTCCTTGAGAAATAAAAGAACTAAAATCTAACCAAGTCTAAATCATAAAGGCTATTAATGAGATGCAATAAAAAATGGAGGTTTTTATTGCTAGGATAAATGAGGCAGAAGAGAGAATTACTGATATAGAAGACCAAAGGATGGAGAATAAAGAAGCTGAGAAAAAGAGATAAAACAACAACTGGATCATGAGTGCAGAATTCGAGAGATAAATGATACCATAAGATGAAACAGTATTAAAAAAGCTGGGATCTTGGGGCACCTGGGTGGCTCAGTTGGTTGGGCAACTGCTTTCAGCTTAGGTTATGATCCCAGAGACCCGGGATCGAGTCCCACATCGGGCTCCCTGCTCGGCGGGAAGCCTGTTTCTCCCTCTCTCACTCCCCCTGCTTGTGTTCCCTCTCTGGCTGTGTTTCTCTCTGTCAAATAAACAAAATCTTAAAAAAAAAAGAAAAAAAAAGAAAAACTGGGATCCCAGAAGAAGAAGAAAGGGGGAGGCCAGAGGTATGAGCAAATTATAGCAGAGAGTTTCCTTAATTTGGCAAAGGAAACACACATGAAAATCCAGGAGGCACATAGAAGCCTCCTCAAAATCAATAAAAATTGGTCCACACCCTGTCATCTAATAGTATAACTTACAAGTCTCAGAGACAAAGAGAAAATCCTGAAAGCAGCTTGGGACAAGAGGTCTGTAACCTACAATAGTAGAAACATTAGATTGGCAGCAGACCTATCCACAGAGACCTGGCAGGAAAGGATTGGCATGATATATTCAGAGCACTAAATGAGAAAAATATGCATCCAAGAATACTATATCCAGCTATGCTGTCATTAGAAACAGAAGAAGTGATAAAAAGCTTCCAGGACAAACAGAAACAAAAACAATTTGAAGACACAAAACTATCCCTACAAGAAATACTGAAAAGGGTACTCTAAGCAAAAAGAGAACTTAAAAGTAACATAGACCAGAAAGGAACAGAGACAATATACAGTTACAGTCACTTTACAGGTAATACAATGGCACTAAATTCATATCTTTCAATAGTTATCTTGAAAGTAAATGGGCTAAATGCCCCAATCAAAAGGATATCAGAATGGATAAAAAAACAAGACCCATTAATATGTTGTCTCCAAGAAACTCATTTTAGACCCAAAGATAGCTCCAGATTTAAAGTGAGGAGTGGAAGACAATTTACCATGCTAATGGACATCAAAAGAAAGCTAGGGTGGCAATCCTGATATCAGACAAATCAGATTTTAAACCAAAGACTATAATAGAAAATGAGGAAGGACACTATATCATACTTAAAAGGTCTCTCCAACAAGATCTAACAGTTTTAAGTATCTATGTCCCTAACATGGGAGCAGTCAATTATATAAGTCAATTAGTAACAAAATCAAAGAAATACATTGACAATAATTAAATAGTAGTAGGGGACTTTAACAATCTTCTCATGAAATGGACAGATCATCTAAGCAAAAGATCAACAAGGAAATAAAGGCTTTAAATGACACACTGGAACAGACGGACATCACAGTTAATATTTAGAACATTCCATCCCAAAGCAACAGAATACACATTCTTCTCTAGTGGACATGGAACATTTTCCAGAATAGATCACATCCTGGGTCACAAATCAGTTCTCAACAGATATGAAAAGACTGGGATCATTCCCTGCATATTTTCAGACCACGGTGCGATGTAACTAGAGTTCAAACATAAGAGTAAAGTTGGAAAGAACTCACATACATGGAGGCTAAAGAGAATCCAACTAAAGAAAAAAAAAATGGGTCAACCAGGAAACTAAAAACGAATGTAAAAAATTCTGGAAACAAATGAAAATGAAAACACAACTGTTAAAAATCTTTGGGACACAGCAAAGGCAGTCCTAAGAAGAAGCTATATAACAATACAAGCCTTTCTCAAGAAATAAGAAAGGTATCAAATATACAGCCTAACCCTACACCTACAGAAACAGAGGAGGAACAGCAAAGAAAGCCTAAACCCAGCAGGAGAAGAGAAATAATAAAGACCAGAGCAGAAATCAATGAAATAGAAACCAAAAGAACAGTACAACAGATCAACAAAAGGAGGAGTTGGTTCTTTGAAAGAATTAATAAGATTGATAAACTCCTGGAAGACTTATCAAAAAGAAAAGAGAAAGGACCCAAATAAATAAAATCATGAATGAAAGAGGAGAGAGCACAACCAACACCAAAGAAATACAATTATAAGAACATATTTTGAGCAACTATATGCCAGCAAATTTGACAATCTGGAAGAAATGGATGCATTCCTAGAGACATATAAACTATCAAAACTGAACCAGGAAGAAACAGAGAACCTGAATAGACCATAAACAGTAGGGAAATTGAAGAAGTCATCAAAAATCTGATTACAGGGACGCCTGGGTGGCTCAGTTAGTTAAGCGACTGCTCAGGTCATGATCGTGGAGACCCGGGATCAAGTCCGACATTGAGCTCCCTGCTCGGTGGGAAGCCTGCTTCTCCCTCTCTCACTCCCCTTGCTTGTGTTCCCTCTCTGGCTGTGTTTCTCTCTGTCAAATAAATAAAAATCTTAAAAAAACAAATCTGATTACAAACAAGAGCCCAGGGCCAGATGGCTTCCAAGGGTAATTGTACCAAACATTTAAAGAGAATTAATACCTATTCTCCTGAAACTGTTCCAAAAACACAAATGGAAGGAAAACTTCCAAACTTATTTTATGAGATCTGCATTACCTTGATCCCAAAACCAGACAAAGACCCCATCAAAAAGGATAATTACAGACCAATATCCCTGATGAATATGGATGTAAAAATTCTCACCAAAATACTAGCCAACAGGATCCAACAGTACATCAAAAGAATTACTCACCACGGCCAAGTGGGATCTATTCCTGGGCTGCAAGTTTGGTTCAACATCTGCAAATCAATCAGTGTGATACATTAATACTTTAATAAAATAAAGAGCCATATGATACTTTCAATAGATGCAGAGAAAACATTTGACAAAGTACAGCACCCTTTCTTGATCAAAACTCTTCACAGTGTATGCATAGAGGGTACATACCTCAATATCATAAAAGTCATTTATGGAAATTCATAGCACATATCATTTTCAATGGGGAGAAACAGAGCTTTCCCTCTAAGGTCAGGAACACAGCAGGAATGTCCACTATCACCACTGCTATTCAATATAGTACTGGAAGTCCTAGCCCCAGCAATAAGACAACAAAAAGAAATAAAAGGCATCTGAATCAGCAAAGAAGAAGTCAAACTCTCACTCTTTGCTGATGATAGGGTACTTTATGTGGAGATCCCAAAAGACTCCACCTCAAAAGTGCTAGGACACATAGAGGACTTTAGTAAAGTGTCAGGATATAAGATCAATGCACAGAAATCAGTTGCATTTCTATACACCAAAACAATATAGAAGAAGGAGAAATTGAGAAATTGATCCCATTTACGATTGTGCCCCAAACCATAAGATACCTCAGAAGAAATCTAAACAAAAAGGCAAAAAAATCTGTACTCCAAAAACCATACAATACTCATGAAAGAAATTGAGGAAGACACAAAGAAATGGAAAAATGTTCCATGCTCATAGATTGGAAGAATAAATATTATGAAAATGTCTATGCTACCCAGAGCAATCTATAATCAAAATACCATCAATGTTTTTCAAAGAAATGGAACAAATCATCCCAAAATTTATATGGAACCAGAAATGACCCAGAATAGTGAGAGGAATGTTGAAAAAGAAAACCAAAGTTGGCAGCATTACAATTTCAGACCTCAGGCTCTATTTCAAAGCTATAATCATCAAGACAGCATGGTATTGGCACAAAAAACAGATATATAGATCAATGGAACAGAATGGAGAGCCCAGAAATGGACTCTCATCTCTATGGGCAGCTAATCTTTGACAAAGCAGGAAAGTATGTCCAATGGAAAAAAAATCTCTTTTGACAAATGGTGTTGGGAAAATTGGACAGCCACATGCAGAAGAATGAAAGTGGACCATTTCCTTATAAAACACACAAACATAGACTCAAAATAATGGATTAAAGACCTCAAAGTGAGACAGGAATCCATCAAACTCTTTGAGGAAAACACAGGCAGCAATTTCTTCATCCTCAGATACACCAGCTTCTTCCTAGAAACATCCCCAAAGGCAAGGAAAGCAAGGGTAAAAATGAACTATTGGGACTTCAGTAAGATAAAAAGCTTTTGCACAGCAAAGGAAACAGTCAACAAAACCAAAAGACAACCGACAGAATAGCAGAAGATTCTTGCAAGATAAAGGGCTAGTATATAAAGAACTTATCAAACTCAACACCCAAAGAACAAATAATCCAATCAAGTAATGGGCAGAAGACATGAACAGAAATTTCTCCGAGGAAGACATCCAAATGGCCAATAGACACATGAAAAAGTGCTCAACATCCCTCAGCATCAGGGAAATACAAATCAAAACCACAGTGAGATACCATCTCACACCAGTCAGAATGGCTAAAATTAACCAGTCAGGAAATGACAGGTCTTGACGAGGATGAGAAAAGGGAACCCTCCTACGCTGTTGGAGGGAATGCAAACTGGTGCAGCCACTCTGGAAAACAGTATGGCGGTTCCTTAAAAATTTGAAAGTAGAGCTACCCGACGACTTGGAACTTGCACTACTGGGTATTTACCCTAAAGATACAAATGTAGTTATCCAAAGGGGCACATTCACCCAAATGTTTATAGCAGCAAAGTCCACAATAGCCAAACTATGGGAAGAGTCCAGATATCCATCAAGAGATGAATGGATAAAAATGTGTGTGTGTGTGTGTGTGTGTGTGTGTGTGTATGGATATATACATCCATCAAAAAATTGGAATCTTGCCATTTGCAATGACATGGATGGAACTAGAAGGTATTATGCTAAAAAAATAAGTCAACCAGAGAGGGGAAAATTATCATATAATTATCACTGATTTGAAGAATATGAGAAACAAGACAGACGATCATAGGGGAAGGGAGGGAAAAATGAAACAAGATGAAACAAGAGAGGGAGAGAAACTGTAAGAGACTCTTAATCTTAGGAAACAAATTGAGGGTTGTTGGAGGGGAGGGGAGTGGGAGGGATGGAGTGACTGGGTGATGGACATTGGTGAGGGTATGTGCTATGGTGAGTGCTGTGAATTGTATAAGACTCATGAATGAAAGACCTGTGCCTCTGAAAAAAGTAATATATGTTAATAAAAAAAGTTATATTGGATAGCACTGGATTAAAAAGTGGAAATTAAAAAAAGAAAAAGAAAAAAAAATGCTCAGAGAGGGAGAAGATGTTTCCAAACTGAGAAGGGAGGGGGATGATGAGGATCTCCCAAAGAGCCCTTCCACTATAGACCCAGGACATATTAGGCTGAAAAGCAATTCATCATTTAATGAGAACAGTGTCCTTTGGTCCTCCTGTTGGGTCACTGTTTAAAGCAAGGCAAACTTTGGTCTGGTGACCAGCCAAGGAGGGCAAAAATTGAGCAAATCCTGGGCCCAATCCCAGCTCTACCTTACTATGTGTGATCTTGGTTGGATAATACTCTTAACCTCAGTTACAGTTCCTGCATTTATAAAATGAGGATACTGTTAGATCTGTTTTATGAGGTTGTTGTAGGGAATTAATGAGATAACACATTTAAGTTATTAATGATTGGCCATTGTACTATGTGCTTGAAAATATGAGCTATCGTTCTTTTCCTGAGGAGCAGATATTATTAGAGCACCTGTTCCTAACTTTGAGGGGTCCCACTGTGGTGGGACACTGAACTAGATGTAAGACTTGGTTTGATTTCTGACTTTAGTTACTTGCTTTACTTTGTGGATTGGCTGTGTAGGAGCATCCGTTTTACACTCAGCCAGGCCGTTTACAGCTCTGCCTCACCCTTCCTTCCTGCTTGCACTGAGCTTATAGATCAGCCAGTGGTGAAAGAAGAGGTTTGTCTCAGGTCTTTTCTGAGCAGACATCCTGTCCCGAGTATGTGCATGACTTTCTATCTAAATTCCCTAATATACATGACTTTTGAATGTCCTGATTACCCAAAGCAACTCTTTCCCTGGCTTTAGACAGTCTCTTGTGTGTTCCGACTGTCATTCTTTGGCCCAAGTGGCTGAGGTTTTTCTGATCACCTTACAATGTTTTCAAGCAATGCTTGTCATTTTTCTGGCCCAACTGGAACTCCAGTAAGAGAAAACTGAGGAGCACTTTGCATTAATTTTTCAGGTAGCTCCTAGAAAGGTTAGTACACATAAACACACTAACTTGTGAATAATGTCTCCTCTATTTTTTCCAGAGCTGAGGACCATGTCCCACAATGGCATATAGGGTACCACAGATGCCAGGAAGGCAGTGGGGGCAAAGGCAAGTAAAAACCCCACGGAGTTTTCTTACCATTAAGTTGCCTTTTTCTTGATTCTGTATTCAATTGGTTGCTGCAAACTTGTTTTCTAGAGTTCTGACAAAGTTGATTCTTTCTGGTTGTTTTTTTTTTGTTTGTTTTTTGGGTTTTTTTTTAAGTTTCTATGGAGGGACAGGGGTTTGGAACTGTCTACTTGCCATTTTGCTTGCATCACTCCCCTAGTTACTTAACAGTGGACAAGTTCTAACCTTCCTGTATCTGTTTCTTCCCTCAGCAAAACTACTCATAAAATGCCTAAGGACTGTTGTAAGAAGCAAATATGGGAATGTGGAAGACTTACAAAATATAATGCACATGAAACCTCATTTTAGGAAGTAGGTGACTTATTTTGTGAGCCACATCACAGTTACATCAAGATTTTTTTAAATGGTGGGGGAAAAAGTTTAACGTCATATATTTTTCCTGATCTTCATTTCTACCTACAAAAATGTAATATTTCTTTTACCAGGAACCTGAGTAGTGGCATCGGTAAGAGAAAAATACTGTTTTTATTTCAACATTTTTATTGAAACTTTTCATATTACACAATTTGCTGGAATATTTAGAATACTAGACAAAAACAACTTAAAAACACACAAACACCTCTTCTAGCTGAGGTAATATTGTATAATAGTATCACAAGTTTTTGTTACTCTGCTATACAACTTGGTATCACATTAATGATACTCAATGACTCAAAAGACATTACACTCCAGTTTAGAGAGAGCAAGAGAACTGTGCATATTCAAAAGAGGAGAAAAATCAGAAATGCCAAAGTATCACTCAAATTCTAATGCAATGTGAATTGCTACCAAGGGAAATTTATTTGCTTACATATTATTGAAAATAATTAATTCAAACCTGTCTTTTTAAGAGCTGGCAGAGTAGTTTTTCATGTTCCAAAAGACCAAGAAATCGAACTTGAGGGTAAATATCCTCCACAATCTCAGTTGCAAAAGACAAATGCCAAAGCAGTGTTTTATTTTCTGAGCAGATATATGAGTACATAGGAATATTGATGCATTCGTGCTCAATCAGTAAAGTAAGTGCATTGTGTAGTTGTAACAAAGCCAGTGCTAAAAAGACAGCTGTGAGTAGTCAGGCATGTTTGCAAAAGTGAGTGAGATTTCTTCACTCTCCAACTGTTTCTGAAAACAGCTGAGTTACCAGATCCCCCAAATCTTGATTATTTTTAAATGAGTTTGTTTTTACTGTTTCATATTTATAATATCTAGTGCTGGGAGTTTGGAGCCTTCAATAAATTTTAAATTTTTTTTTCTTTTTAATTTTTTATTTATTTGACAGAGAGAAACACAGCCAGAGAGGGAACACAAGCAGGGGGAGTGAGAGAGGGAGAAGCAGGCTTCCCGCTGAGCAGGGAGCCTGATGTGGGGCTGGATCCCAGGTCTCCCGGATCATGACCTGAGCTGAAGGCAGTCGCTTAACCAACTGAGCCACCCAGGAGCCCCACCTTCAATAAATTTTAAAAACCTAAAGATTACTTTTCAAGGACTCATAAAATAGAGAAGGGAAGCTCAAGGGAAATTTATATACAAATGTGCTAATAAAAACAATTCATAAATTCACTTAATGTACTAAGTTAGTATTTACCAGGTTTTTCAGTTTTTAATTCAATCTTTCTATACTGTTTGACTCAGATGAAAGCAAGCTTACAATGTAAAGTGAGCAAATCATACTTCAGTTCCATGGCCAAAAATTTGGCTTCTAAGACCATAGGGCCTGTGGAACATTTTGGTAGAATCTTATTCATGCTACCATTAATCATACTGAACTAAAAAATATTGAGCTATTATCATCTTAAAAAATGTTGCCAATGGATATTTGACTTTGGCATGTATATGGTAAGGAACTAGAGTGATTTTTAAAGGGAGAGTGTGTTTAATATGCATTATACTTACTCCTTTCTAAATTCATTTAAATATATTTGGCCAGCATCTAAGTTCTTGAATTTTAAGGATTTTTAACATTTCAACTAATTTGGAATGGCACTAAGGAATAATTAATATTTTACTTGCTACATTCCAATTTTAATATTAGTATCTATTCTGTCTCCAAAGAGACAAAAAAAACAAATCTTACTTGTGTGTGGTTCAGACTCTCCATCTTGTAATGATTCTATAATGAGACAGATTTATAGAACTGTATCTTTATGCAACTTTTGTCAAAAATCTTGAAATAACTAATTTTTAACTACATGGTGATCTCAGGGATTCTCATTAGTAAATACTTGATTCCATTCAATCTGTTTTTCTAGAAATTTTCTGAATTTTACTCTTATTTGAACAATCTTTGATTATAATAAAAATGATTGGAAGTTGAACAGATTATAAACATCTAAAAATTTACTTAGCAGTTCAAAAGCACTGTCAAGTGTCACAGGTAGGGCAAAGTAGACATGATCTAAAGGATTAGCCAGAAAATACAACATGTGACTAGTGGCATTTATTTTCCCCTCTTGGTGGAATTTAAAAATGGAAAACATGTATTTTAGTAATTTTTAAAAAACCACACACATACACACAAGATCACAGACAGAGTTGCTACTTACAGACGGTTTGACACTTTTTGGGTAACATTTTTTGGTTCTAAAACTATTAATCACAAAAACTAATTGTTATGCTGACATTTAGCAAGTAAATCTCAGTTTTAGGCTGGCGAACATCAGTGCAAAATCATTGCACTTCAATGTAGTAAAACCGTGATCACTCCTGTGAGGAAATGAAACTCTAAAATGTTTAATGATGGATCAGTCAAATGCTTATTACTTTATTATACAAAGAACCTCACCCACCAACTTCAATTTAGGAACAGGCAGAATTTTTTTTTTTTTTTAACAAACTGACAACCATGTTTTTGCTTATTATTTTTGAGATTTACTTCTTTTCCTCATTCATAAAAACAAGGACAAAGTTCCTTTAAGGTCTTTATTTTTTCTTCATTATTCATTCAAACAAGTTTAAATAAAAGGTGATAAGGATAAACTTGCTTTTCCCTTTATGTATGTCTAGTTTAGAGAATGAAACTATATAAGCAAAAACTAGGAGAAAATAAAAACTGAAGCCATTATATAATGACGACTATATGGAAGGCAAGAGGCACACTTTTTCACATGAATTTTAATTGTGTCTCTTCTAAGACAAGTCATTCAGAAATATAAGGCAAGTGACATTCCTTTCAGGACATTTGTAAATGTGGAAACGTTAATAGTTGTCATGATTATTTTCTATTCTATCTCTCTTAGGAGTGGCTCTAAAAACAGCCTGATGATTCACCTATCTAAGTAAGCAAATCAGACTTTATAAACATTTGACAAATTTTCAGTTGCTCGCATTGAAATGCTGGGGTTGGATATGGACAAATATGCTGTTTGCCTTAAATATTTTGGGTACCTTGTCTTTTAATGTTTTGTTCTGATATTTAAGCAGAAAGTACATGACTTCATTTTATGAAATAAGCTGATCTCAGAGTGGAAAATATGCAGATGAAGGAAAGTCCAAGTTTTGTGTGTGTACATAAATGGCTTATATAATAAATATACAGCCATTAAAAAGTTATACAGAGACAATGCAATTTTAAAACTCTTCCAGTCCTGCTTACATGTGTCTAAATCTAGTCCTTCTCATCTTTATCACTGATGACATAATTTATTTACTTAAAGGTAAAGTGTATTGGTACCATATACTCTATTAAGGATGACATAGCAGTATCAATCCAGAAGGAGAAATAAACTTCTAAGAAATACTAAAGTCAGATGGAATAAATTCAGCTCTGTGAAATTTTGTTTTATGTTTGCTGACAAGTTTTTCCTTCTGTCCAAGATCATTTTTAGTTTAGCATGAGTGCTACACCAGCTAGACTTCAATGTGTGAGAGTTACTTTCACCGAGTTTTCAAATTTGGAATACTTCTCATCCAAAATATGTACCTATGCCTTTTAAAAAATGAAGAGTCAATATAATCAGCATGGGCTTTTCCTACGACTTTTGCTTTCTAATCCATTCCCCCCCTAGTATTTCATTTTTATCCCTCATAATTTTCATAACAAAGTATCCAGATTATATCTTTTAGACTAACCAAGAACTTAAAGCTCACACGCTATTTTGAAGAAGGGTGGAGTAAATGATCTTGGTAATCTGCAGAACAGCTGCGTGCAGTGTGTACTGTATTATGACAGCACCAAACCCCTTATAAAAACCAAGCACTCCTTCCTCCTGCCTTATGGTATTGATACAGTCTCTCATTCCCTCGTACTGTGTGTTAATTGGAAGCACTTCATAGCCAAGGTCTGTATTGTCAATGATTGTGCGTGTTCCTTGAATGTGAAGGCGGTGCAAAACTGTTTCCAATGGGTAAAGTATAACATCAGAGCAAAGACTGGCAGCAAAGTTAGCAATAAGTTCTGGAAAATAAGCATCCAACATACTCTGCACTGGACAAGTGCTCTCAGTTAGATGACTACTATAAGTCTTTCTCTTTAGAATTAGGAGGACAAACTTCTGAATGATTGAGCTGATGATGTAATGAAGAACCCCATGCAGCACCGTAGGGAAGATCAAGGAAAGGAGTGGGAGCAGTCGTTTGCTATGAGGCACTCCGAGGCCAATCACTCTTCCAATTCCTTCTTTGACACATTCCAAAATTCCAGTGTTATCACGAATGATCTCACTCTGAAATAAAAATGTTAAACGAATAAAAGTTAACACTTGCTTACTGTGCCACAAGAAAGACCCTTTTTAGGTCCCTTTTAAATCCTAATTTATGACTACAGAGGACAATATCAATGGCTTGAACACTTCAAATGTTATCTAGACATTAGATCCTTTTTTCCCTCTCTCTTTTTTTTTAAAGATTTTATTTATTTGAGAGAGAGAAAGAAAGAGAACACAAGAAGGGGGAAGCTCAGAGGGAGAAGCAGACTCCCTGCTTTTAGTTTAGCATGGGTGCTACACTAGCTAGACTTCAATGTGTGAGAGTTACTTTCACTGAGTTTTCAAATCTGGAATACTTTTCATCCAAAATATGTACCTATGCCTTTTAAAAAATGAACATGGAGCTGAACATGGAGCCCGATGAAGGACTTGACCCTGGGACTCCAGGATCATGACCTGAACCAAAGGCAGTCACTTAACCAACTGAGCCAGCCACACAGGCACTCCTAGATTCTTTTTTCAAATGAAATTAACTAACAGATTAGTTAGTTAATCTGGACAAATTAACTAACAGTGAAGCTGGGAGCTGTTCTTACTGGGAAGAGAAACAGGGGAGGAGACGTGGACAGGACAGACCTGGTTCCTCTACCTTCAATAAACTCCTTAGAACTCACTTTGAAAAGCAACAGCTACTGGACATCTACAGAGGTTGTATAGTGCTTAGAGTTCTTAAGCACAAGTTTAAACCCTGCCTTCACCCATTACTTACTGGTTATGTGATCTTGGGCTGGTTACTTTCGCTAAGAATCAATTTACCGTTCCATACAAATGGTATTAGTCCCACCTATCTTTTATGGACAGGGTTGCTGGGACTATTACATGAAGAGGCCTGGTTTCAGAGGCACTCACTCAGTGTTAGTCTTTTCATCTATAACGTATCAGCCTTTTTACAACTGACATTAGGGAATAAGAATCAACATAGATTCTCGATCAGAAAAGAATATTAACATTAGCAACAATGGCAGGAGTGTACAGAGTGACTTTAAAATGTAGGAACTAGATCCAGATTTTTAATGAAGGCAATAGATCAGCAGCAGGCTCATTTTTAAGAGCTTCAGGAGTTGTTGAAGATCTACCTATAAATAAATGTGTATTTTTCAGGGTAAAAGTGTTCTCAGAAATCTGAGCTCCCAGAAGGTGAAAAAGACCACTGAAACATGAATAAAGTAGGAAGAAAGAAGCTAATGTAGTAAGCTGATTGTATGCTGAAGAAAGGGTGACGATGGCTGCCTGTTGGTGGGGAGAAACAGACAAATCTCAGACACCTGCTGAAGTTACAACTAAGAAAGCATATGCTTGATAGATTATAAAGGATGAAAGAAACATAAAAACCAAGACTTTCTTAAAAATTAGAACTAAAGTTTTGAGTCCTTAGGGGCAGATATCAATAGTACTACTAATAGAACAGGAGAGGAAGCTCAAAAGATACTGTTGATGAGACTATTTATATGAATTGAGTTTGAGGGGAAGATGATTTAATTCACATAGATACTAGAGTTAAAATGATTCACAAGAGTAAATGAGTTCTTCGGGATGGTGGATATAGGATAAAAAGCAGAGCAGGCCAAGGATTATATCTTGGAGGGCAGTAGAAAAGATGGAAAAGAGGTTATCAAAAGAAGTATGTGCTTAAAAGAGAAAAACTCTAAGTAAAAGAAAGACTTCTAGTGGCGCCTGGGTGGCTCAGTTGGTTAAGTGACTGCCTTCGGCTCAGGTCATGATCTGGGAGACCCAGGATCGAGCCCCACATCGGGCTCCCTGCTCGGTGGGAAGCCTGCTTCTCCCTCTCTCACTCCCCCTGCTGTGTTCCCTCTTTAGCTGTGTTTCTGTCAAATAAATAAAAAAATCTTTTTTTTTTAAAAAAAGAAAGACTTCTAGAAAATAGACAAAAGGAGTCAAAAGGAGACAGCAGGTGGAATCTGGAGCAAAAAAAAAACAGGGGCTGGATTGCAGGTAAAAAAATGATAGTGAGCTGGGCACTTTACATAAATAACTCATCTAATTTTTATACCTATTAGTCCCATCTTATGGATGAGAAAATTAAGCTTTAGAAAGGTTAAAACATTCGTTTACTCACAGATCAAACTTAAGTACAGAAATGTGATTGTGATAAGGGTCTGTCTAAAGCTAAAAAGTATTCTCACCAATATATATAACACTGTTTATTTTTTCTTTAAATAACTACCTTCCTGCTATTTCCTCCCCTTATCTGTCAAATGAAGATATCTCATAGAGTGATAGCTCTGTAAACCACAGACTTACATACACAAAGGTCGTATCATTTGATACAATACCAAATGCAAAGGGAGAGGAAAGTATATTGCATAGCAAAACATTAACTTTGGTTAGCTCAAGTTCCTTATAAATAAATAAATAATCAATCAACAATAAGGCCAGAAAAGCAACTAAGTAGAAAAGAGTAATTAGAAAAGCAAAGGCTAATCCTGTAAGGTTCTCACAGAGCAAACACATACGTACTGAAGACAAGAAATAAGCTACAAGATCTGGTGGTGGAGGCAGGAGATAGGTGGTGTACAATTAATTGGATTTTGAATATATGTGAAGTTAATGCTATCTTCAGCTTACAGGTTTAAGTGTAGGAATGGTATGGTAAGAGATACATCAATACAATGTACTTGAAGCGCCACCGTGTGGTTAGTAATGGTAAAACACTAAGACTGACGAGACTGCTTCAGCTTTGTGGTACTTAACACACCATGGCACCAAATGTTCCTTAAAAGGCATACTTAAAAACAATGCTATCAGTAGACTACTTATGGGACTATCTGCTCACTATTGGGATGATTATACAGCATGTTTTATGCTCAGGTAATTAGTAATTTACGCTCTGGTGACAAGCCATAAGCATTTGATTTTTTACATAAGCATCTTAAAAAGTTTAAAAAAACCCCTAGATTCTTTGTATTCAGAATAGACTCTTGAGATAATTCTGGTTCTGCCATAGCTGAATGAAGAATACAGCTGTATATGGGATGGATAAAAAGAATTAAAACTAGAAGTGTGAAGTAATTTTGCAAAAGAAAGATACATAACCAGCAATGGTGCCTCGTATACAATCTTTGGGTTATGTGTGGTATCTGAGAGATTAAAATTTTAAAAGGAAAATCTTAAACTCTTCTGGTATACAATCACAATATGATATAAACAATATACTGAATATTCAAAAACCTACTTTTAACTAAAAAATGACAATAAAAAGTAGCTTACCTGTACTGTTTCAATTAGACTTGCTGAATAAAAAGGCATTGCCACCATGTAAGTTAGGCTGTAGAAATTAAAACAAATTTATCAGTATACTGAAACAACATACTTACACTAAATTTTGAATATCTACTTATATATATCAGTGTAATTTATATTTAAGCCTGAATATATTTAAGGTTTTCAATCATTAATATCTATAGCCTAAAGATACTTTGGAGACCTGAATTATAAGATGCCTTATTCACAGTTAGTGATAAAATTTAAGTAAACAAAGGGAAAGGCTGCAAAGAAAATGGATTTTATTTTAAACCAGTAAAATGTAGGCTTGGCTATGATTCACTGTTTAATCTGAACACAGCTCATATAACCTTGTTGTCTACCTGTATATAGCTAATGTAGTCTATAAATCTGATATTTAAAGGTTAGGATGAGGGATCCATTCCACTGTTTCCCTTTTTAGTGACATCTGAACAAGTATACTGTTCTACTATTATCCTATTGATTATCGTTATCCATTCCCAGATTTCCCACCCAGCAGAGCTAAGCCAGTCTTCAATGATGAGTGAAGTCCCCTTTTATTATTAAAAAACAATATTGTACAGCGTTGCAAAGTTGTTTCCTATCACCACTACTTAGACATAGTAATATTACAACTTTGCAAGCCTGCAAAATATAGTTATTTAAAATAACATCAAGGTGGGACTTACCTAACCCTATGGGCCAGGTCCTGGCAAGAAGTAGTTTTCAAGGTGAATGGAACATCACTAAGTAATAATGTGCTGGAATGTCCCACAGAGGGAGCCAGCAAGCTGGGGGATTTCCAATTCACAATCTTCAAAAAAAATTAAAAAGTGAAGAGTAAAATTCTAATCTACAAAAATGGTCAGTGTTGTAAAATCATGAAGTGTCTTTAGGACTACGTTTTAATGACACTAAGGTTTGAATCTGCTCATCACTATACAAATAAGTTTTCGTCTCTACTTAATAATAAAATAATTTTTTTCTGGCAATTAGGGTTAAACGAGTTGAAGCCCTTTGATAACTTCCTAAGAACACAGAGAAATATTAGGTTGTGATTTCAGCCTTTCAAGTTTAGAAGAATTTATTTTAAAGACAATACATATTTTAGGATTTTAGTCCTCAACTCTAAGTTAACTGTCTTTTGAAGTTCTAGTTCCACAAATATTTTATTGCCTAATTTTCTTTGCTGTATTAAGATTTTTTTTCAGCCCTAATACTATAAAAATTAATGCAAATTTTCAATATAAGTGCCACTTCTGATACTTACGATTTTAGCAGAAGGTGTTCTCCTATTTGTTTAGGATTCCATTTATGTGAAATCTCCCTAAAAAATAAATTTCAATAAAACAGAAGCCATGTTATTAACAACATCTTGAATTAGCCCAACTTTCATAAAGGTAATTGATTGTAATTAAGAAAAAAATCTGTAGGAGAAATATATTCTAATGGTGAACATTTTCTTTTCTGGGACACACTTCAAACAATTATGGTGGTTTAAAAAGAAAAAAATGTACTAAGTGCTTTTCTATGTGCCGAAAGAAGGGGCTGACAGAAGAGGAAGAGCTACCACTAATTAGAAAAACTTAAAACTTAAAGGAGAAACATGAAAACTTCAAGGAGGAGATAAAAAAATGGCAGGTTGAGGAAGAAAGAAGAGTCGGGGAGGGGAATGGGAAATAAGGAATAAGATAAAGGAAGAAAAAGTATGAAAAATGATGAGAATTTAAAAACAAAATTAAGTAACTATAATGCAGAATGAATGTGACATTTGTGTATTCCCCAAGTGCCTTTCCTTATTATGATATTGTGTGACCTTTATTATATTCTGATATCTTTCTGAGCACCTACAAGGGCAGGCATGGTGCAAAGTGCTTTGCAGAGTTATTTCTAACCCTCACAATGACTGTTACACCCATTTCACAGATGAGAAATTAGGCTGAGGGAGGGTTCATAACCTACCCAAAGCCATACAACTAGTTAGTAGCAGAGCTGGGGTCTCTAGGGCCTGGAAGTCTGCACACTCTGCCTGCACTGCTTCTCATTCCATTTGAAACATGAAGGCATTCTGTGTGGTAAGCAGAGCAGGTGTGGTCCAGTTTGTTTTACTTATGAGAGAAAGGAAGGTCAGAAGACCCACAGGGACATGTTCAGGTGACAGGCAAAGCACCAAGACTAAGACTAAGGTCTCGCACTATGTGCCTCCTGTTGCTTAGGTCACCCTTGAAGATCAGAAAAGAGAGAAGAAAAAGAAGACAGGCAAGCTGAAAAATCAAGAGGAGAAAGTTGTACCAAAAGAAAAGTCAAAAAGGAGAAAAGAGAATGGAGAGAGAGCAAAAGGAAAAGTAAATGAGGAAGCAGGATAAACTGAAAGGCACAAAGAGGGGTGGAAGAAGAGGGAGGAGGAAGAGAGAGCCCAAACAACAGAAAGAAGTGTAAAATGAAATAAAGTGAGAAATAAAGAGAAGTGACACTAGTTCCCCTGACAAGACCAGCGCCCACGGCACCACGGCCCTAGCAGGAAGCTGAGGAGACACCTTCTATTTGAAATGACTGAATATGACAAACCTAAGGAGGCAGGGAATCAATTTTATATTAAAAAGGTGTAGAAAATCATCACTAACAAATCCTCTAAAAACAAATTCAAAGAAAAAAACAAAAAAAACACAAAAAAAAGTACAATTATAACATGGTGATATACAGACTTTCTAAGAGAATGAAAGATCTGCAGAGAAACTTTTAGACAATAGACCAACCACCTCTGTCCGATTGATAAGCCCTTAGAGAGCCTTCTGGGTCACATTCTGATTAAATTAATACTAAGATTCCTACTTGAGGCCTGAACAATCATAGAAAAATATAGCTGAAATGACCACCAATGATTTGGATGAAAAAATATAAAAAAAAGATCAGGCTTCCTATCTTTTTGACAGTGACTTTATGATACCAAAACAATATAATGTTACATGGTTTGCAAATCATGTGGGTACTGCTGTTACTCTTACCATGGCCCCAGAGAGTATTCCCACAGGGCATTAGGACAGTGATTTTAAGGACAAAACCACCATTAACATTAGAGACCAATGGGTCTGTGATCAGTATTTCTGTAAGGATGGGGCTACTTTGCCTTTGAATACAATACTAATTACTGGTGCCAATTCTTAATATCAATAAAATTATTATTAATAGGAAAAATGAAATTTAGAATCAAGTATAAAAAAATATGAGACTCTCTTCTTTGTATCTCTTCCTTGTATCCTTCTGTGAGTAAAACTTATTGCCACAGCTCTAGAAATTTAAATTAGCACATTGAAACCTCTTAGTAAAGAGAACAGTATAAAAATCTACGTGTGATCAAACCTCTTTATATTTCGTTATCAAATACCAAAAGATGGGTAAACATATTTAACCCACTATTTTCATAAGCACAATCTGCCCTTGAAAAAGATCAAGAAATTTAAGAGAAATGACTGGCTTTTTCTTAAAATAGTTCTCTATTTGACAGAATGATATACATGCTTCCATGCAAAATCAATACAAAAAAGCAACAGAATTTTTAAATAACTCTATTTTTAAAGTCTTTATTAATCATTCTCTCCCATTTTCACATGTTCAGATAACTTCCCTCCTAAAAAGAAAAATCTTCCCTCAACCAAACCCACTTTCCAGCTACTCTCCATCTTTCCTCTGCACAGCCACTTTTCTAAACTTGCTATTTCCATGTTCTATCTTCCCACTCACCTCTGAACCCATGCCAAATTGGCTTCTACCCCATTATTCTAAAAACCAGCTCTCACCAAGGTCCCCATGACCTCTATGTCTAAATCCAATGAACATTTTTAAGTCTGAGGGTTGCTAGAGGGAAGGTGAATGGGGGATGGGTTGAGTAGTGCTGAGTGTTAAGGCAGGCACTGGTGATGAGCACTGGCAGCTGGATATACTTTACTTTCCCTTCAGCAGACATCAGGCCCTCAGGTTCCTCCCTTCTTCCTGAAGCCCTCTCTGTCCCTGTATTCCACTATCCCATACTCTTCTGGATTTTCCTCCTACCCTCTAGTCTCTCTCTTGTTTTGATTCCCTTGCAGGAGCATTTTCTTAACCCAGCCACCTATTCTAGAGTTCCTAAAGGCTTAGGGGCCCTCCTTTTACTTTATATGTTCTGCTTCTTCCTGATGCAATGTTATCTAAGATGATGCTTTCAAAACCTCCCAAATCCATTAGCTTCATTTTAGATTTCTCTGTATGTCAACCATGTATATATATCATCTATCTCCTGATAACTCTACCTGGGTATGGCAAAGCATCTAAAAATGAACTTGTCCAAAATCAAGCTAATGACCTTTATTCCTGATTTTTAGCCTCTTTTAGTGGTTTAGTACCTATTAATCAGAAAGGAAATCTACTGAATTGGAGAAAGATTTCACTATGTTTAAAATAGAATTTTTTCAAAGTCAGTGAATTCAGAAGAGCGGTTAGGAGACACAGACAGCATGAGGAGAAACCGTAAGATGTTTATATTGGTACAATACAAATGTGAGATGCATCAAATGAAGTTAGAGGTCAACCAACTGGGTTTTCTGAGAAACTGAAATACACAGGAGCCTTGGTTACAGGTGTTCCTTATGTAAACGAGAAATGACACATTAAAGTAGTCTCACTCCACTTGGGAGGAGATTTGGGGAAGAAATGGGGAGGGGTGTGGGCACTAGATAAAGAAAAAGATCACAGATGATATCTTGGGTTATATACTTTTTTTTTTTAAGTAGTAATACTGTAAAATTCTAAGCTTGGTGACTTCATGGACACTACAGTCTTGCTCTTTTTCTCTCAGATGTGATCAAAATGAACATAAAAATCTAAATACTGGTTAACCCATACTGTATCACCCATACTGTCAGTCTAGGAGACCCCCAAGCTCATTTTCCTCGGGTGGTAACTTCTGTGAATCACTTTGGGTTATGGCTTTGTTACCCTGTCTACTAGGACTCTGCTTTCCCCCAAGAAAGGTCAACCCTGCCCAAAAACAGAATGAAAAAGAAGTTTGCACTGTACTTCAGAGAATGGCTTTATCTGATATCTAGTTACCTAAGCCAAAATCCTAGAAGTCATCTAGGAAGGCTCTTCCTCTATCACCTACCATCCCTAGTCCATCACTAAGTACCATCTGTTTTATCCAAACATATTTCAAAAGAATCCACTTAGATCAACCTCAAGAGATGCCACCCTGGTCCTAGCTACCATTACTTGTCACCTAGATGACTGTTATAGCATATGAATATGTGTCTCTTAACTACTTTGGTCCTCTTGCAATCTTCTCATCTCCATTTACAACGACCCTTTAAAAACATGAATCTGATCATGCCACTGACCTCTCCTTAAAACTCTTCAGTATCCTTAAAGTAGCCTATAAGCCCCTGCATCAATTTGGCTCTCACCTGTCTCTTCAGCATCTGTCACATGGCTCTCCCTCTTGCTCTCTGGGCTTCAGCCATATGAGCCTTCTCTGTTACCTGAATTCGTTCTCTGTGCAACACTATCTTCACATAAACTGGTCTGAGCCTTCTAATCACAATTCAGATGTCAGCTTAAGGATTATTTTACTAGGGACACTGTTCCTAACCTTTACTAATCTCACAGAATCTTCTCTTTTCCTTCTGGG
The DNA here is from genome assembly GCA_004023965.1 of Spilogale gracilis. Lineage (NCBI taxonomy): Eukaryota > Metazoa > Chordata > Mammalia > Carnivora > Mephitidae > Spilogale > Spilogale gracilis. Next base: position 62,699 of record PITA01000927.1, read on the forward strand.
AACACATCTCAATTTGTAATTATTTATTCATTAATGGGATTATTTTACTTAACGCATGTCCCTTATACTGGATTCTAAGCTTCACGGTCACAGGTACCTTTTATTTTGTCTCCTCACTGTATACCTCATTTTCAGCACATAACCTAGCATATAGTAGGGACCCGGGAAGTGAATTAATGAGTAGGATTAATCTAAAAAATTATCCAAGTAGAATACAACAAAGATAGCTTTTTGTGTCTTCTTAATAAGATCCAAAATAACCAAGAGAAAATATATACACATACAACCATGTGTCTATAGGTCTATAGGGTAAGAACGTTAGATAATAAAATTTATTGAAATTCTGTGCTTTTCCATTCCTATTCCTCTTTTTCCTTCCCTTAAACCTTAAATTAAAGTTACTATTTCATCTCTGTGTTAAAGAAATAGCATTACCTGTCTGAAGTTTCAGAAGTAAAAAGTAGTATAGCCAGGACCAATAGTATTCTGACTACAAATATACAGAACTCTTTATACTTCATTATATAGAAATTCCTGAATTTCATTAGATCTTTATACAATTTTGTTTGTGAGAGAACTTCAAGAACATTTGTTGACAAGTACTTACTTTTGATCTTATACTATGATATAAAAAACAATAGTGTGAATAAAGTTACTTAAGGGCAGAAATTCATATTTCTTAAGTATGAAAGGATAAACTTTTAGTGGGATAAATGTTTTGATTTGATTTTATTGTTTGGTAAGACTGTGTTAAAGAACTCTATGAGGTCCTTTAAAAAGCAATCACATCTGCAGAAAAGTCTGATTTCAGTCTTTCTTGCCTTGATTTCATTCCCTGTGAAGTCTGAATCCCAAGATTGGGACACTAGTAGTTTTACCTTCAATTACCTCACTTCCTAGCCAATCCAAAAAATTCACCTTGCTAGGGACTAACTCTGGATTAACAAACCATTCAAAGTCTTTGATGCTATCTCTGGAGTACAGCTCCGATACACAAAATCAGAGTCCTGCCAAATAGTACCTAAACAAATTTATGATTTCCACTATTATTTACTAATGTTCCTTTCATATATACTTCTTGTAAGGTTCCCACCTTGTAGCCCAAATATACATCATTCTTATGCTTTTCTGCTTTGACCCAAATATTCTATTTTAGAGAGATAACAGATCCAGAAGCAAGTTTCCCTAATTTCCCTTCCCTCTCACTCCAAATATACCTACAATTCTAATTCTCTCCTCTTGGCTTCTAAGATACTATTATCCTAGGTTACTACTATGTTCGGTGGGTTTTATGAGTATCTTTTACAACTGCCCTCAACTACCTCTCCTACCACATCCACATCCACATCCACACATGGCATACACATGTGCCTTCACACATCACCAAGGATACGTTCCTTGGTCCACCTGCTGTCATTTAGTATACACTTTCTCCTGAGGGAAATTCATCCATCCTAATGGTTCAACTGCTACTTTTACGCCAGAACATTCAAAACTATGCCTCCAGCTTCAAGTTTTTTCTAAGACCCCAATCCATGGTGCCAACCACGTATTAGACTTGTCCTCCTAGACGTCCTGCAAGAACCTCAAACTTCATCTTTTGAAAGTTAAATTTCTCATCATCTTTCCCACTCCAACTTATTCTTCTTCTTGTATTTTCCGGTCTAGAAATCTATCCCTGATGGAAATTCTCTCCCATCCCCTGACCCCTAATCTATTACCAATTATCTATTAGACTTCAGAAATGTCTATCCCTTTCTGTTCTATCCCACACTTCAGATCCCTCTCAGTCTGGCTTAGATTACTCTAACACTTCTCCACAATTCTCTGGCTATACCAGTCTACTTTTTGATTTTACACTGCCACTTGAGTAAATCCTTGCTCAAAGAACCCATATACTGAAACAAACACCTTAGATTCCCAAGTCCATAGAGAATAAAGCCAAAGTCTCTCACAAAGGCACAACTATGCTTCAGTCTAGCATCTCAGCCTCTTTTCCTATTATTCTACTCCATAAATGCCACGTATTCCAAACACAAGACTTTTATTACCCAGACCTTCCAATTTCCATAAAACCGGGCATGTTGTCACTTCTATTTGGAATGCCCTCCTTCTCTGCCAACTCAATTCCTACTCATAATTCAAGATATAGCTCAGATTTCAGTTCTTTTTTGAAACGTTTGCCAATAACTTCATGCGAAGTGTCCCCTGGGCACTGAACGGGTTTTATAGCACTAATCTTGATGTATAACTTTAATTTGCTTACATGTGTCTCCTTCACCCAAGTGGCTACTTAAACAGTAAGAACTGCTCACATACTCATGTTTGTTCCTTAGCAGACAGTTGTTGAAACATAGCAGTAGGAGCTGAAAGACCTGTCTCAATAGGTATTAGACCAGGAAGCACTTTCTTTATCACATGCCAATTCAATAAGACATAATTAACTTTAGACTCTATTTCTTCTCTGTTAGCTACTTCAGGCAAACTTTCAAATTCAAGGTATTTTTAGAAATTATATTTTGTTAAAATTTAATATGAAACTAATATTGAGAAGATGCCAAAAAGGTACCTTGGTAAAGGTGTGAATTCACTTATTATCCCCTCTGCTCCAAGTGTGACTCCCTGGACAATAAACGTACTTCCCATTCCTTTCCAAAGGGCCCTTGGTCCCTACAATGAACAAAATTTATTGTTATTTCTATTTGTATCTAAATAAGAAACACAAAAAAGATCTTAATAAAACTTTGTATTAAATGTTTACTGATATTTTCCACTAAGGCATGATTCTAAAACATTTTAGTAGATAACTACATTAATTCTTGTCATTTTATTATTTGTTGAATGGCCAATGTTTAGGCAATATGAATATTCCAATTAATTAAATCTCTATTACTGATTAAACATCACTAATATTTGAGGTCGTTATCATGTTACATTAGTTTTAAAACAAGCATTAAAATATTTTTATTAACTAAATTAAAAGGAATTACTTGTTTTAATTACTGCTGAGACCAAATGGTACATATTATAAATAATCTTAACAAAACCTATAGACTAATTCTCACCTGAGTTTTGTTGAAGCTGTACATAATATTGATGACTGTAAATGGAGTGAGATGGTAATGCCGAGCATGATAATTAACCTATAAAATATATTATGTTGTAATTATTTTTGTTATTGCTTTGTCAAGAAATAGCAAGGCCATGAAAGACATACAAAGGAGTCACAGCATAAACAAAAGTTTGATTCTAAAGTCATCAGAAATTGCTCACAAACAAAATTACTACTATTAAAAGCACATTTAAATAAGTTATTAAAAGTATGGTATATCTGGTTATATGTATACACAACACAGAAAACCAATGCATAATATGCACAGTAATGTAGAATATATAATAAAGAAATCCATGCTGTTTGATGTTTATGTTTCCATAAGCACTAGAATTACATTTGGTGTAGAAAAACATTCATGCCATTGAACACACAGGAACCACTGAAGAACTCAGGGAATGGGAGATTCATGTCTCCCAATAGCAGGTATTTTTTACACTGTAACCTACAAACAACTGGTAAATTATGAAATCAGTAAAAGAGGTGAGAACCAAGACTTGTTAAGTAAAATAACAAAAAAGAAAATATCAGAATGCATCACATGTTCTAATGCCATTATTTCATAAAACATTTAAGTTACTCATATAGGTGTACACACTGGATCAGAAGAGGATGCTGTCGCTTTGTGGAATATATGACTGAAGTCCACTGTTCTAGGGTATATGCACTGTTCATGCTCCTAATGACTATTTTTTTAGGTGCTAAGCACGAACACCTTAATTTTTAGTTATTTATATATTTTCTAACTCAATTTTCAAGGAAGATTAAGTTAGATTATGGGAGCTTTTACCAGTGTTGTCCACTTAATCCATGGGGCCTTTTGTGGGATCTCCAAGTTTAAAATTATTTTCTTAATGATACTAAGGCATCATTTGTCTTTTTTATTGTGTTGACATTTTCAACAATAGCACAAAACAATGGTAGCTAAAACTGCTAACTTCTTAGCATGAATCAAGACAGTTGGCAGCAAACTGTATTTTTGTACATATTATATTTTTTATCCCATTGACTTGGAAGGAGGGAAAAGCCATTTTCATTTAAGAATGTCCTTGGTGAAACAGTAAAATGCATTAATTTTATAAAATGTTGATCCTTAAGTATACATCTTGCTAATTAATAGTCTGTGTGTTGCATAATGAATTGAGACAGCTGTTGTGAGGAAAAGCACTGGTCTGATGGCGTTGCAAGCTGAGCTAGCCACTTTTTTCATGGAATACCATTTCTTCTACAAAATCTGACTGCAGTCAGACCATAGTTATTAACATAGGAGAAAACCATGAAGGGGTGGCTGGGTGGCTCAGTTGGCTAAACGTATGGATCTAGGTTTTGGCTCAGGTCATTTCATGCATCATGGGATCGCTCAACTCAGCAGGGAGTCTGCCTGAGAGTCTGTCTTTCCTCTCCCACCACCCTCCCCCCACTCTCTCAGTCTTTCTCTTTAAAACAACTAAATATTTTTTAAAAAATAAAAATGAACAAAAATAAAAATGAAAAATAAAAATGAGCCTATTTATTAAAGGAAAAAAACTGACACGATGAGATGTCAATGATAAATCTGACTTTACAAGCAAAAATTAGAATTCTGAAAAAACTACATCTACCATCAAGAACTTACCAATACTGAAACACTTTTCTGGTGGGACTGGTAGTGATTTAATGACAATTTTTTAAAACATTGTATAATCAAATGTCTTAACATTTAGAAGATCTATACAACTCAATAAATCAATATTTTTTCTTTTTAAAAAAATATTTTATTTATTTGTGAGAGAGAGAACACGAGTGCACGCGAGCAATAGCAAGGGAGCAGCAGGCAGAGAAGCAGGCTCCCTGCTGAGCAAAGAACCCAATGTGGAACTTGATTCCAGGAGGCATCATGACCTGAGCCCAAGGCAGGCACCTGACCGAATGAGCTACCTAGGCGTCCCAATATTTTTCAAAAAATCAACACATGATGTTATAGAATCATACACAGATCAATAGATATTAATGTAAGAAAGTACAAAACATTAACTCACATGGTTTGAGATTTCTCATTGCAAATAACCTTTAATATATTACTGCTTATTAAGTTTTGTTGTAGTTAAAAAGAAGAAAAATCTGCCAATTACCTGAAAAAGATATAAAATACTCCATTTTCAATACATATGTATATAAGGTTAGATCTTCTTTCAAAACCAAAATTTTTATGACTTAAGAGTTTTCAAGACCAAGAAGTTTGAGAATGATATATTGTAGATTCTGGTACATTTCACATGGAATAACAATTATACAGTTTCAGCTATTGATCTGATTTCTTTATTTTAAATCAGTCAGGATTGTTTAGAAGGTCACAGAAAAGTTCATTTACCTGACATTGGCGGCGTAGAACAATACAAGGATGGGCCAGTACATTTTCTGTAAAGAGGCTATAAAAAAATAATTTATATATATATATATAATTTATATATAATTTGTGTGTATATATATACACATACATACATACACACAATAATCAAAACTTAAATTTACAACATATATGTATCTGAAATTATTCTTGCTTGAAGAATAATGCATTATTTTATATTTCCCATTCTAAACAATAAAAAAAATTGTCTAGATATGCTTCTACCAACATGAAATTCAAGACGAAAAGAAAGGCAGATCTACAAACTGGTAAGCAAGGGAAATAACATAAAATAGTAGTATGTACAGTCTAAAGATGAAACTTTAGCTCTGTATGCCTGACATGGGAAACTCCTTTCCTAGACAACTTAAATGCTCTTTCCATTTCTTTCAGATATCCTATGAACAAAGTTCCTATCAGAAGAGTCATCTATTCTTCTCGAACCACCTTCTATAAATTTTAGTTTTGATGTATGCTGCATTTAAGTTATAGGGATTTTAATAACTATTAATTGACTACTATTTTGGGTATCAAATATTTCTTCTGAGAGCATTCCCACAAAATAATTACAATTGCGGACTTACATACTAATAGTAACAGATGCACAAGCATGAGAGCACATGTAGTGTGCCCACGCGCATACGTGCACACACACGCACACACATACACAGCCATATATAATGTATTAAATGAACGACAGCTTTAAGTATAAACAGGGAGGCTAAAAAAAAAACTAACTTTAGCAGAAGGAAAATTTTAACATACAATTTTGCTCCTATTTACATTAACACTCTCAGGCTTAATTATGCAAATAAGATCATTTTTCTTATTTGTTTTTATTTTAAAACAATGAGTTATCCTGGCATGCAATATAACCCTTTGTGCAATTCTAATGCATTTGAAATAATATTCACTAGAAATCACATAATCAAGATTGGAAGGTTCTTTTTGTTCCACGAAATGATCATTAAAAATAAAAATAAACAATGGTAGTCATTAAATGCTGATTGTAAGCAAAACCCAGACTCCATGTTGTCAAATATATTACAATTAGAATGTTTAGGTGAAGGTTCAATGCAAAATTACTTTCTCTTAGAGGGGGAGACTAGATCAGAATTTTTGGACAGACAAATAAAAGTTGTTGAATAACTTACAAAATTATTTTGTGATTATAAAATTGAATGACTATTCTCTATCCTTACTCAAAAAAATCAAGTTATAGATTTTAAATAATAACTTTTTCTGCAAAATATCATTCACCACTTAATCTACTGCTTCAAAGACTCAATCTAAAGGAAGCAATACTAATCATTTAATATTTCACATTAAAACACTTTGAATAAAACACTTTAAATAAAAACTTAAATTAAAAATCTTTAGAAAAAAGTATTACCTTGCAAGGCCAATACCAAATCCCGCAAATCTATTCAACTGCTCTAAAACAGAAGAAATAAAATTACTCATAACCAATATTTAGGTTTACTGTTAAATTTTTTCTTTTATTAACAGGATATTTATTTAAGTTCTAGGTCCTAGATTCAAATTCTGATATGGGTCAGGGAAGCTGTGGGAAGCTGCAAGGCAGACCTGCTCTTCAGCTCCAATTCACTGTTGACATGTGGGACTGTGGGCCCAGTGTTTCTAAACTGTTATTTTTCTAATGAGATATTGTCATTTTTACATAGTATCTCCCAGTTTTAAAATATTGGCAACTATTTAAAAAGCATTACAACACTGTGGGCCAAATCAAACATGTCTGAAGTAAAATCTAAGGATTACCACTTTTCAACTTCTAACTACAAACAACTGAATTTTTTTTTTTTTTTTTTTACCAACAACTTCACCTCCTATCTTGTAAAATCAGTCATTTGCTGTTATTCGTAGAAAGCACCTATGTTAAACCAATAGTTGCAAGTAAGACACCTCAAAATTATTAAATTGAAAGAGTACTTAGGGTAATCAAAATGGTTAAATGAGGCTCTCTTTTGCTCTCTCACCAAGTTTTAAATATTTTGAAAATAACTGCTTGGTTAGATCTCTGTGAGAGGCTACTACTGAGGGAATTTCTATTGTCTTATTAGAAAAGTTTACAGCTGGCGGATGCCTGGGTGGCTCAGTTGGTTAAGCGACTGCCTTCGGCTCAGGTCATGATCCCAGAGACCGGGAATGAAGCCAGAGACCCAGAATGAAGCCCCACATCGGGCTCCCTGCTCAGCGGTAACCCTGCTTCTCCCTCTCTTACTTCCCTTGCTTGTGTTCCCTCTCTAGCTGTGCTTCTCTCTGTCAAATAAATAAAATATTAAAAAAAAAAGTTTACAGCTGGCAACATTCCTATGCATATGTCAAAACAAACAAACAAAATTTCTCCTTGGCTAAAAATCTCAAAATCATGATAGTGACATACCACAATCTCGGGAGACCAGACATTAAATTTCTGCTATAATACAATATTCACAAGGGATAATTTTTCTCTCTCATCCTCTTTCACTCTCTCATCTCTGTTATTTCAAATGAAGCAATACTGTCATGTCACTATTTCCTTACAGTCAGAATAAGGCCATGTAAACATGTCTCTGAGGGAAACTATTTTGTTAACCCCTGCCTTGAAAAGTATACAAGCCATATAGAAGCTTCTTTTGCCAAATTAAGATCCTTTCCTCCTTCCAAATTTTCCCTTTTTGCATATACAGATCATCCCCAATATTAACAGAAAATGCCACTGATATTTTCTGGAAAACATTAGAAAGGTTTATTAACCATGTAAGTTAACTGTCTAAGTTTCTTAGTCTTCAGTTCTTGCAAAATTACCATCGCCAGCCTCTTAATTGCTGTAAACATTCCCTGGGTTTTATTAAGAGTTCCTCCTCATTTTAACCATTAAAGCATAAATTATAAAAAGATAAAAATATCAGCTTTACTGCCTAAGAAGTTAACTGTGTCGCAACTGTATACGCATTTTGAATTATTTAATTTATAACTTTCCAGTACTCCTTTGGGACCTACAGAAAGAAAACTAGAGAGGGTGAAAAAGCAAACTGTATGACACTGTAAGATCCTCCTCCACATCCTCATTTGCTCTTAGGTGATGAAGTCTATTCCTCTCAGTTAACTCAAATCAAATAAAAATCACTGTACTTCCAAGTCAAAATAAATGAGAATGAATATATCTAGAATATACTTAATATTTAATGGTCTAGTCTATTATTCTAATGATTTCAAAATGGGAAGAGGCAGTTGATTATTCCCATTTAATGAGTAAACAAATTGAGAATATTTAGAACACTAGATTAGTTGCAATTAAAACACAGGTCTTCTGACATTCTACAGTGAATAATTATGCCCTGATTCCAAAGTCCTGAAATTGTCTGTGTTTCTTACTCTTCAGGGAAGTTTTTAGGTAAGAAATAGGAAAGCAGGAGATCGGAAAATATAGGGGTAGTTTGAGAGCCTAAAAAACAGACACAATTCTTGTGATTAAAAAAGGAAGGAAATAAATATTTTTTAGCTTACTATGTGTTCCATACTATACATTACTTACACCTCATTTTATTTAACACTTAAAAAACTCAATGAATTATTCTTCTAACCACTTTAAAGGTATGAAAACGCAAGGCTCTCAGAGGTTAAGTAAACGTCTCAGCTTTTGAGAGTGGTAGAGCCAGGTCTGAACCCAAGCCTGCCAATGCTGAGAAACTTTACAGAACACAAAGCTACAATTATTAACTCAAGGCAATAGAAGTGTCAGTGAACTAGCTATTGTTCACATAATTCCCAATCAACAGTAAATAATCCATTTTCCTTCCTTCTTGATTTAGGCCATGGGATGTCATATACCAAAACCCTTCGAAGCTCCTACCACGCAGCCCAGAGCTCTGTCAACCGCGTCTTCCCGAAGTGATCCAGGCGGAAAGGTTTGTGCTAGGAAGAGAGAGCAGGCCCGGGGCAGGGGCAGAGGACGAAAAGAGGGCAGAGGGTGTGGTGCGCGATAGGTCCAGCGGCACCGGAGGCGGGATCCTTCGCCAGGCTTCCGCGGTTTGCAGGCCGCGGGCCGGGTCTCCGCCACTCCACCCACCCCTGCCTCGCTCCCAAGTCCCTCACCGGTGCTCTGCCCCGGCACACCGCCGCCGCCGCCGCTGCCGCCGGGAAACGGTTCCTCCGCGGGGCCTTCGAGCGGGGTGGAGGGGCCGGGCACGCCGTAGGGCGGGCTCTTTTCGCCCCAGTGCAGGTTGCGGCTACCGGGGATGTCTGGGGGAGTGGTCACCCAGTGGCTCAGGTCCGACGCCGAGCTGAAGGACCTTGCAGGGAAAGCGCCCCCAAAACCCTGCTCATCCCGGGCACCGCCCCGATAGCCCAAGCCATCGAATCCGTCCGGGCGCCGCGGATGCATCGCAGACGGGGCAGGATGACGCGAGCCCACCCGGAGCCCACCACCACTGCGGCCACCGCGACCTCCGGCCACACGATTCCTTCCCGGACCCCGCTGCGTCCCGAGCAATCTGACAATCGGAAGTCACGTTGTAAACCCGGAAGTTCGGCGAGCACGTGACCATAGCCTTTTCCGCAGCCTGGAGATAGAGCGTTGCTAAGGAGACGCGGCAGTAACCTAGGGCCTCAAAAAGAGTCGCTGTTTGGAGGAGGTGGGAAAATGACTGTGGGGTTAATGGAACATTTGTACCAAAGAGATGCCAAGGGAACTGGGGTGGGAGGGACAGCCCGGATAAGCGGAGGTCGAATAAATACGTTTTATCAAGGGACGTCACGCGTCGGTGGAGCTGACTCACTGAGATCTCAGCCAGAAATGTCCCGCTGCACTCAGAGGCCTCAGATCGAGGTCTTCTCTTTTCCTCACTGGTCTAGGGCCTCGCCCGCTGCAACGCAGCTATTAGACGTTAGAGTTGCGAGGTGTAGGTAACACGTCTCTGTGTAGCTTTGCCTCCCTCACTTAGAATATTAGCTAGAATCAATTGAGAGAGCTGGTTCTGCCCAGTGAACGCAAAGGTACTATGGACAGCTAGAGCAAGCATTACAAAAGACCGTGGAGAAAACCTCCTTTTCCCTTGCGTTCCCCCGCGGATATAAACTGCTCTCAGGATTTAGGAATTAAGCATTTTGCTTTTCTGAGGCTACAAAGCAATTGTGAATAGTTTTATGTCTTTTTTTTTTTTTTCTGGTGCATCTAAATCTCTTAGTGTTTTTAGAATCCAGTGATACTGTTCAAGATTGAGACTCTAGTTTAACAATTAAGAGGACTTCTGAACAGAGTCCTCTACTACCTGTTTTCATGGGCTCCATGGGCTCTTCGGGCAAAGTCGCTCTCCCTAGACCTGATCGAGCCTTCCATGGATGTTTCCTGTGTCCCTTCTTCCCCACTGGACGCCCAGCATTCTGAGGGCTTTCAGAGGAGAATCTTGACGCACTATTCTTAATCTTCCAGATGCGACCCTTTCTTTAAAGTGATAACTTCATTCATTGGGTTGGACGTGTGGTTTAGGCTATTGTATTGAGTCTCTCCTTTAATAAGTGTATCTAGTATTACTCAATTACTAATACCAAATTACTGGGCAATTAATATCAAATTAATTACGGAGCATAGGAATACAAAACATTTCTCTGTTCCTTAGAAATGACTGAATTAGAGGTGTATTTGGCTCAGGTCCAAAACTTATTTCTTATAAAGGAGAAGGAGAAAAAGACCTGTGTGTGTGTGCGTGTGTGCTTTTAACATAACAATAACATCTCACAATTTCACATCCGTATCAATGAAGAAAAGATGAATTAATAAAAGAGGGACAGCTGGGTAGCCAGTTGAGGGACAAAACAATAACAGCCCCTCCTTACAGCTCACCCCCACATAATTTCCAGCTGCAATAAATTGTATTTTTTCTTTACTTTCGAAAAGATTGACTATTGGGAGAAAATGATAGGGGATTATTTTTCAAATAATTGGCAAACTTTCTAAAAGTGATAGAAAAGTCAAAAACCGTGTACAGAAAGACTAATCAATTTGACCACATAAAATTTAAATCTATATGCAAATAAAAAAGGGAAAACGTAGTAATCAAAATTGAAAGAAAAATCACAAACCAGGAAAAATTACATTTTGATATGATAAAGACAATGAATCACTTTATTGTAAAAAAAAAAGCTCTTAGCAATTGGTAAGGGTATATCAGAAATATAAGCAAAGATTATGAAGAGGCAAGTCGTAGAAAAATAAATGCAAGTGGATAATAGTTATATTAAAAAATATCTGTGTTCCAGTAATTGAACAAAGGAAAACTTAATAGCGATCTTTCCCCTGTTTAAATGACAGTATTTAAAAGGGAAAATGTACATTGTCATGCAGTGAGAAGAAAGTGGCTGTCATTCATTTCTAGAGTAGCATAAAATATAAAAACTTTTTCTTGGAGGGCTATTTGACATATCTAAAAAAACCATAAAAATGATAATCTTTTGGCTCCTAAATCTTAGGAAACAAATATAGGGTGTATATATTTACTTATGCATATGTTCATGACATAATTGCCCCTAACAGGAAAAATGGCAGGATACTAAAAATCAAGTAATTATCCATGGTCCTTTAAGCAAAATATATTTTTCGAGCACCTATCCTCTGTACAGTTAATGTTCTAAGCAATGAAGTTAGAATGATAAATAAGGCAAAGTCCTTGCATTGTTAGAATTCATGTTCTAGTTAGGAGATGACTAATAGGTAAATAAATCATGTCAAATAATGAAACAAACAATGTAATGTCAAATAACACATATTTAATAAACTTGAGTCAATGATAGAGGCAGTGTGTTTTAGATTGGTTGGTCAAGGATGTCCTCTTTGAGGAAGAGATATTTAAACAAGACTTAAATGAGGTGAAGGAATGAGGCCTCTGTGAATATCTGGAAGAAAATTTTTCAAGGCAGAAATAAGTGTAAAGTCCTGTTGACAAGCTAGGCAGTCAGGGAGCAAGGGCTCACTGAGAGCTGAAATAGGATAGGGGACAGATTTGGCAGGACTTTGTCTGGAATCGATAAGACTAAAAACCTTTAAGAGGAGAAGAATGAAGTGGTCCTAATGATGTTTTTGAAGGACCAACGTGACTTCCGTTTGGGGCAAAGGTGGAAGCCTTGTCTACTGAGTAGATCACTGTAAGTGGCTCAGGCAGGAGGTAGTAGAGGAGTGCCTCCTAATCTATGGTTTCTCTTTCCCAAGTGTTCATTCAGTTTATTTTGCATTTCAGTTTCCCCACAGTAAACTGCAGGCCGGGAGCAGTTGATCCTCCTTCTGAAGTATGGTTGGAAGACCAGTAGTAGCCCAGTGCTTTGTCATGATGCCTATGCCATTTATCTCACCATGTAGACATTTTATCACCTCACATCCTCACAAGAAGAAGGGTAAGTACCAGACAGGAAGATATTTGTTTAGAGAGAGAGAGAGACCACATTCACAAAACTTTTATTACAATCTATTGTTATAATTGTTCTATTAACTATTGTTGTTAATCTCTTGCTGTGCTTATTTTATCAATTAAACTTCATCATAAGAATGTAGGTATAGGAAGAAAAGAGCATATATGGGGTTTGGTACTATCACAGTTTCAGGTGTCCACTGGGGGGTCTGAGTCTCTCATGAAGTTGCTGTCAAGACTTCTATTTGAGTTGCAGTTATTTTAGACTTAACTGGGTTTGACTAAGACTGGCGGTTTCACTTCCAAGATAACTTCCAAGATCACTCAGTTAATTGTGGAAACAATGCCTCCTTTTCTTGCTGATTTGCTGAAATGAGGTCTTAATTCCTTGCCATATAGAACTCTCCATGGAACCCTTTTTTTTAAGGAGAGAGAGAGCCTGAGCATTTGAATGGGAGGAATGGTGAGGGAAGAGGAGGGCAGAGGGAGAGGGAGAGAGAGAATTTTAAACAGGCTCCATACCCAGCACAGAGCCTGTGTCGGGGCTCACGCTCACAACCCTGAGATCATGACCTGAGCTGAAATCAAGGGTCAGATTCTTAACTGATTAAGCCATCCAGGCCCCCCTCTTCATAGAACTCTTGGGTGTCCTCCTAATGTGACAGGTAACTTCTTCCCTGAGCAAATGATTTGAGAGAGAGAGCAAAGAGGATCCTAGACTGTCTTGGTGATGTCATTCCACCTCATCACTTCTGTAACATTGTAATCTTTAGAAGTGTGTCACTAAATCCAAGCCCACACTAAACAGAAAGAATTTGGTTCCATCTTCTGAAGGGAGGATTATCAAACAATTTGTGTTCATATTTTTAAATAACCACAATTAAACTATTACATAACAATGAGTGGATAGAGGATATCGAAGGCATCAAAAATTAAAAATTAGGGAAAATTTCACAAAATTTTATTATTAATAGAAAGATATGGATTAATTTCTTTTTACCTTTTCCCTTGGTAAATAGATTTGAGGAATTAGTTTGCTTTAGAAAAAATCATATGATAGAGGGCGCCTGGGTGGCTCAGTGGTTTAGAGCCTCTGCCTTCGGCTCAGGTCATGATCTCAGGGTCCTGGGATTGAGGCCTGCATCAGGCTCTCTGCTCAGCAGGGAGCTGAACTTTCTCTCTGCCTCCCTCTCTGCCTACTTGTGATCTCTCTCTCTCTCTGTCAAATAAATAAATAAGTAAATCTTTTTTTAAAAAAGAATCATATGATAGAAATATTTATAATCATGAAATAGTTTAGTAAATATTTTTAAAAGTCCAGTCATTATTCAATTAGACTTAAAATGAAATACAAGTGAAGAATAGCAGATTATTTTGACAGTCTTTGAGAATTGGCACAAAATGATATGACCTGCTAAATTAAAGTACAAAAGAGCAGGTCATTCATTTATATTAATACTTTACTTGGAAATTCATACACTGAATTTAACTCACCAGATAAAACAAATATTTTACTTGGAAATTCATACACTGAATGTAGCTCACCAGATAAAACAAAATCATCTACATTTTTTATGCATGAATTCGCCCAGCAATATTTATTAAGCAATACTATGTGTAAGTCATCCTGTAAGGTACTATGATGCAGCTATATATTTTCTCAAGGATGGAATTTGAAGATATTGAAATTATTTGTTTCAAATGTATATGTGGACCAAGAAAAAATTTTCACAATTAGTTTTAATATGTATTAAGCCATACCCTCATATCCTTTTTTCTTTTTCATAATTTTCTTGGCTAATATGTCCATTATTCTTTCAAATGAACTTTAAAAAAACATTTCATTCTTCACTCTCATTCTTCTAAAACACACACACATACATACATACTGTCTTTGGGATTTGAGATGTACTCACATGCTATTTATATGGTAACTTTAAGAGGTTAGATTTTTTTTTTATTCTAGGAAATATTTCCTTTAGTGATTCATGGTTTTCTCTTTGCTAGGTCTATATTCATGTCACTAAGTGTTCTCTTACACAAACATGTTATATATTTCTATTTTTTGAGATCCATCATTTACTCTATGATATGAATTGAGGATCTAACTGAATTCCTCCACTGGACAATAGTGTAACATCTTTATTTTACACTTCTTTATGAAAATTAAGAACTGCCCCATTCCCTTCTCACACTTCTTTACTTGAACCCCGATTACAAAAGCTAAAAACATGTCTCTTTAAAAAAAAAATTATCTTTTCATTTTGTGCCAAGGGAAAATTAATTGTTTAGGTATAGCTGGTTTCAGAGCTTAACATCAGTTCTTTCTAGTTACAACTTCTGCATTTTTGAGTTCTTAACTTTGACTAATGTCTAAGTGGTGTGCTTTTTGAGTCGTTGAGTATTTTCATCTTAAAGTATATGAGGAGTAGGAAAATAATTTGTGGATTCTCCCTTATATAAACATGTCTTTAGCTGTCTTCCCTATAGAATTCATGACTAGCTGCTTTTTTTCTGAAGGCTCTACAGAATCAACTGATCTTTACATTTGAAGAATTTTTAATCTAACATTTTATTTTGTTGTGAGTAATCTGTTTAACAGTTTATATTTTTAATGCTTCTAGTTTTTTTCTAGATATCAGGTATTTTCTAGATATCTAGTTTTTCTAGATAACAGATATCCATCATGTTATGTTTATGTGCTGCATATTTTTTGCAATAAAATATTCATTTTATTTGGAGTATGGTAAGCACTCCTTTTTTGTTATATTTCACCCATCCCGCTCCCTTCTGGTAATCATCAGTTTATTCTGTATATTTAAGTGTCTGTTTTTTGTTTGTGTTTTTTCTACTTTGTTCATTTGTTTTGTTTCTTAAATTCCACATATGTGTGAAATCACATTTTTTTTTGTCTTTCTCTGACTGGCTTATTTCACTTAGCATTATACCTTTTAGATCTATCTATATTGTTGCAAATGGCAAGCTCTCATTCTTTTTTATGGCTCAGTAGTATTCCATTATATACAAATTATGTGATACATATATTACATCTTCTTTATCTACTAATTTATTGATGGACACTTGGTCTGCTCCCATATTTTGGCTATTATAAATAACACTGCAATGAACATAGGGGAGCAGGTATCTTTTCAAATTGGTGTCTTCTTATTATTTGGGTAAATACCCAGTAATGGAATTACTGGATCACAGGGTAGTATTATATTTAATTTTTTGAGGAGCATCCATATTATTTTCCACAGTGGTTGTACCAGTTTGCACTCCCGCTGACAGTGCATGAGGGTTCTTTTTTCCTTTTTTCTCCTCATCCTTACCAACACTACTTGTTTCTTGTGTTCTTGAGCTTAGCTATTCTGGCAGGTGTGAGGTGATATCTCACTGTGGTTTTGGTTTGCATTTCCCTGATGATGAGGGATGTTCAGCATATTTCATGTTTCTGTTGGCCATTTGGTTATATCCTTTGGAAAAATGTCTGTTCATATCTTTTGCTGATTTTTAATTGGATTTTTTGTTTTTGGATGTTGAGTTGTTTAAGTTCTTATAGTTTTGGATACTAACCCTTTATCAGATGTGTCATTTGCACATATCTTCTCCCATTTATAGGTTATCTTGTTTTTTTGTTGATTGTTTCCTTTGCTATGCAGAAGGTTTTTATTTTTGATGAAGTCCCAATAGTTTATTTTTGCTTTTGTTTCCTTGTCTCATATCTAGAAAAATGTTGCTATGGCTGGAATATGGTAAGCACTCTTGATTCGCTCACTCAAATTTTTTTTATCAAAAAGGTTTTTCCTCTGCTGTTCTTTATTATTATTTATGTCTTTGTTCACCCTTTTTGGAACACATTCTGTGAGGTTGGCACTCTGCTTTCTAAGATATATCTTTTATAGTGTTTCTCAATTATTCTTATTCTCAACTTACTGTTCTACTAGGAGGAATGTGTTTCAAAAAAGCCTGTGATCTGATATTGTAATTTCTGTTTTTTTAGACTTTATCACTTTTTAGAATTAAATGACTATTTTTAAAAATACATATTATTGTTTTTAGAGTTCATAGCAAAATTAACAGGAAGGTACAGAGATCCCCCAGATGCTTCCTGACCCCACACATGCATAGCCTCCCTGATTATCAGTATCCTCCTCCAGAGTAGTCATTTGTTACAGTTGATAGACTTCCACTAACACATCATAATCCCCCAAAGTCTGTAGTTTATATTAAAGTTATTTCTTGATGTTGTACATTCTTTGGGTTTGGGCCATAAATTCAGTTTTAAATATCAAATATACTAAAAAAAAATCAAAAGATTTGTTTGTTGCTTATTATGTACAGAAATAGTTCAGGATTGATGTATTTCAAGTTTGAGCCAGTTAAATTTTCTTTTGAAGTTCTTAATTTTTTTAAGGCAGTTATTTCACCAGGACAATACCTACATATTAGTTTTGAATTTGATCAGAATTGCTCTTTCATATTGTTTCCATTGTTCCATATGTTTCAACTTAAACATTTATGAACATTTGTAGACTATTTGAAGTTTCTCACTCATTGGTATATAGGAATTTTATAAGGATTTAAATTAATTTTATTGGATCCTATATTTTATTATTTTTAAAGATTTTATTTATTTGACAGAGAGAAACACAGCTAGAGAGGGAACACAAGCAGGAGTGAGAGAGGGAGAAGCAGGCTTCCCACAGAGCAGGGAGCCCAATGCAGGGCTCCATTCCAGGACGCGGGGATCATGACCTGAGAAGAAGGCAGCCGCTTAAAGACTAAGCCACCCAGGCGCCCCTGGATCCCTATCTTTAAAAATTAGGCTTTCTTGGGCCGCCTGGGTGACTCAGTTGGCTAGGCGTCTGCCTTCAGCTATGGTCATGGTCTCATGGTTGGAATTGAGCCCCACAATAAGCCCCACATGGGGCTTCCTGTTCAGCGGGGTGCCTGCTTCTCCTTTTCCCTCTTACTGTGCTCATTCTCTCTCTCTTTCTCTGTATCAAGTGAATAAATAAAATCTTAAAAAACGGGGGCCGCCTGGCTGGCTCAGTTGTTAAGCGTCTGCCTTCTGCTTGGGTCATGATCCCAGAGTCCCAGGATAGCTGGGCATGGAGCCAACATGGGGCTCCCTGCTCAGCCGGAAGCCTGCTTCTCCCTCTTTCACTCCCTGTGCTTGTGTTCCCTCTCCGCTGTATTTCTGTCTGTCAAATAAATAAATAAAATCTTTAAAAATATATTTTTTTAATTAGTCAGTCTTTTGTTTTTAAATTCTCCCTCTTGTGCTTAGTACATGCAGAACACTGTGGATGCTTTGTTTACTCACTCTCTTAACTGCAGAGGACATTGGCAGATTTAAATATTCTATGTAAAAGGAGCTTTGAAACAGCAATTTGAGTAGAAGACATAGCTATCCTTATATAATATAGCAATCATGTTGTCTTTATTTTTTAAATTCAGATTGGGGAGTGGACAAAGTTTTTGGAGTAGGCATTTGGATGTTGAGTAGCCACTAAAGCACTGCCAAGCCTCTTTCCGGACCTACTGCTGCATAGCCAATGTAGGTACAGTATTTAAAACGTATCATTACTTTGTGCTTTATGATTGTATTTTAAAGCTAATGATGTCTTTTACACATCATTGCGTCTATTCCTTGGAAACTGAACACGTCTGTAGTGAAGGAGGGGAAGGGAATGTGGAATTGCATTCACAGATCCTGATTGGCTAAGCCCAGCCACTAAAAGAGCAATCTTCGGGCTCTTTAAGCGACTCCCACAGCGTCCTTAGCAACCAGCCTCATTTCCCAGGGACCTGGAGAACTTTGGTGAGTCCTGTTTCGGAGGATTTGAGAGTTCAGACTGTCACATCCACCACGGGGACTGCTGGGAGCCCCACAAGGACCCACATATGGGTGTCCTGAACCTTGTTCCAGGATTCCATAGATCTGGCTGTTGGAAGGAACTTCTATTACTCGCGCCCCTAGCCCAGGCTGGCCACCCCAGCCCGCCCGAAGAATCTAAGCAATCCAGTGTGGAAACTCCCGCGAGGGCCGGGAGGGAGAAGGTGGGAAATCAGCCTCCGGTTCATTTCATAGGCAAACGGATTTTTTTTTCTGGGGAGACTAAAAGAGGTGTGGTAATTTTCTTATCGCCATCAATGGGGAAACTCTTATTTTCTCTGGACTGGATTTGCTTGTTCTCCTGGAAACCTTTACTTCATTCAGAACCCTATTGCTTCGCTGGATAGGCTTCAAGTCTTTCTATAGGTGGTGGAACCAGCCTCTCCACCCTCTCCCCCTTTTTGTACGCAGACTCTTTTATATTTCAAAAGAGAAAATTCAGAAGTTTGGGGAAATGTGTGGCTGTGTGTGTGTGTGTGTGTGTGTGTGTGTGTGTGTGTGTGTTGGGTATCTTGAGGATGTGAAATAAAAAGTTTTAAAAGTCAGTTAATCTTGAGAAAAAGGTCTAAGCTATTGATTAGGAAAAGTCTGTGTGTATGTGTGGGGTAAGGTGATGCTAGGATCACCTTATTTACCTTATTTTAACAATATATCTGAATGGCTTCTGTCTGAGTGGGATTTGACCAAATTACTATTTCAAAAAAAGATTAATTAATTTATTAATCTGTATTTATGTGGTTCACATTATTTATGTGAGAGAGGGGAAGGGCAGAGGAAGAGAATCTCCAAGCCCACAGTCTCTGCCTACTGCAGAGGCTCTATCTCAGCACCCTAAGATACTGGACCAACTAAAACCAAGAGTCAGCACGTCAACCCACGGAGTCACCCAGGTGCCCTTGATCAAATTATCATTTAATCTTTAAGGTTACAGTCTAAATCTTGTATTCTTTAATCATGCTACCGACCCAAAGACTTGATACAATTTTCATATTGTCTAGTTCTCAGAAATTATCTTTTAAAGTGCACTTTTCCAACATTGTTTTAATCAGAGCTTAAAAAAATACACTAGGGCTTAATGTTAAAAACTCATTCAGTCTCTCTCTCTTTTAATTTTGGGTCTGTGCTGGGTTATGGATGAACTGCCAAGCATTCGGACAGCTTGCTGGAGCTGTTTTAAGGGCTGAAACATATTCTCCAATGTGTAAACATTTTTTGTTTTGCTGCCTCACATAAATCTTTAGATTCAAGGTGAGTACCAGATTTTTATTTCAGTAAGAACTATTTTGTATGAATCCTTTTGATCTTGATGACTAATGCTCTTTTCTTATTGAACATCTGATTCATTATCAGAACCATTTAGTAGGATGACTACTTTGGAAAGTTTTCCTCTCTTGAAGTTTATTGTCCATCCAGAGCTTCTAGTAAAGGATGTGGTCACAAGTGCTAAAAATAGTTGAGTGCTATAAGTTAGAATTTCCCAAAATGTGGCATGCATGTGACTCTAGGAGATAGTGTTCCAAAGATTTCTCCTGGTCAAGTGTAGGCAAAATTATACATTGTACTGCTGCTTAGGGAGATTTGCAGTGCACAGGCACATATCAACCACTCCTAGAGATCTTAGGGTATGCAAACCCATTTAATTTCATTTACTGCGGTATTTCCCAAACTTATTTCACAACAAAAAGCTTTTAGGAGGTAATTACATCCCAAGAATCTATATTCCACAAAACACATTTGGGAATTATTATTCAAAACTAAAACCTGTACTCTTTATTTTTGCTTGTATGTCCATAAAAACAACTAGATTAGTTTTTTTAAATGTAAAACAATCTTTATTTGTAGATGTCATGATTCTATATGTAGAAAGTGTAAAGAATTCACTAACATACTGTTAGGTCTAATAAAAAAGTTCAGCAAAGTTGCAGTATGCAAGATGAATATACAAAAATTACATGCGAGAGAATGAAGTTGGAACCCTATCTCACACTATATACCGAAATTAACTCAAATAGATCAAAGACCTAAATGTAAGAGTTAAAACTATAAAAACCCTTAGAAGAAAGCATTGGCTTTCTTTGTGACTCTGATTTAGGAAACGATCTCTAGGATATGACAACAAAATCACATACAATCAAAGAAATAACAGACCCAATGTGTCATCAATACTATAAACCTTAGTACTTCAAAGGACGCCCATCAAAAAAGTGAAAAGACAACCCATAGAATGGGAGAAAATTTTGGGGAATCACACATTCTATAAATGATTTGTATCTAGAAGATATAAAAAATAATTATAACTCATTAATAGAAGACAGCCCAGTTAAAAATAGGCAAAGGATCTGAATAGACATTTATTCAAAGGAGATATACAAATGACTAGTAAAGCACATGAAAAAATGCTCAATATCATTAGTCATCAGGAAAATTAAATAAATAAATAGATAAATAAATAAAAAAATAAAATAATCTTTTCATACCCGTTTGGGTATTTGTAATTAAAAAGGCAAGTTTTGGTATGCGTGGGTGTCTCAGTCAGAGAAGCACACAACTCTTGACCTTCAGGTTTGAGCCCCACATTGGGTATAGTAGAGATTACTTAAATAAACTTAGAAAGACAAGTGTTAGTGAGTATGTGGAGAAATTAGAGTCCTTACACACTGCTGGTGAGAATGTAAAATAGTGCAGCCCTTTGGAAAATAATCTGGCATTTCCTCAAATGGTTAAACATGGAGTTATCACATGATCCAGTAATTTCACTCCTTGTATATACTCAAAAGAATTGGAAATATATGTCTACACATATACATTTGTATATGATATTAATGACATCATTAAAGACTGAACTAATTCACATCTTGGATTCTTGAATCTGTGCCAGCCAGTCCACAGGTAAGACATCTTTATACTTTAATTTATAGGATATAAAATTTCATGGCCACATGTGCTTATCATTAATGTTACATTGTGTGAGGGGTAAGAACCAGTATTAAACAAATACTTTTTATAGTCCAGGAGGGAATACAGAGAGCAGTTATTGAGAAGAATAAATTTTACATTCTTTTTCTAGTACAGATTGCTGTAATAACTTCACACACCTGGTGCAGTGGTCAGTCAGCACTTGGGTCATTCATCTTCTCTGCCTATTCAGACTTCTTTATTTGCTCAGGGATGCATCGACAAATTGTATTCATCCCTCATATACTGTGGACATTGGGTTTTTCTAATTACTGCCAAGTTCATCCTCCAACATGAGAACCCTAAGAATAGCCAACCATTGCTTAGTGTCCTTAAAACCTGCAGTCTTCCTTTCCCCAGCCGTGGTTAAGTTCTTCCAGAACATAGCAGCAATACAGAACTCTTTCATCAGGTTCAGGACTAAGTTTTCCAGCAGATATCACCTTAGAAAATTCATCAGTGCAATTTTCAGCAGGAATTTTTTCATGCAGGGATACCTAGGTGGCTCAGTCCATTGAGCGTCCAACTCTTGGTTTTGGCTTAGGTCATGTTCTTGGGATTGTGAGACGGAATCCTGAGTTGGGCTTCACACTCAGAAGGGAGTCTGCTTGAGATTCTCTCTCTCTTTCTCTCTTTGCCCCTCCCCCATTCATGCTCACTCTCCTAAATAAATAAATAAATAAATAAATAAATATGTTAAAAATTTATATTTATATTTAGATATTTTACACCATGAAACTTTTTACATTTCTGTAGTTTGTCTTCTGACTATCAATACATTTAGTGTTCATTTTTTCATGATCAGTTCTATCTTGTTTATTAAGCCACAAATGAGGCATTTCCCTTATTTGGAAAGCTTAGCATCATTATATACATTTTATATGTTTATTGGTCACTTTTTGTCTTCATAGTCTAGTTTATTTTTCTTTGCTCTCTCAATCCAAGATTTGTCTTTCTTTAGGGATTTTGTTCCATTCTTTTTTATTTTTTTATTTTTATTTTCTTTTTTAAAGATTTTATTTATTTGACAGAGAGAAACACAGCTAGAGAGGGAACACAAACAGGGGGAATGAAAGGGGGAGAAGCAGGCTTCCCTCCAAGCAGGGAACCCAATGTGGGGCTCGAACCCAGGCCTCCGGGATCATGACCGGAGCTGAAGGCAGCCACTTAACGACTGAGCCACCCAGGCGCCCCATTCTTTCTTTTTTTAAAAAACAGATTTTAGCTATTTGAGAGAAAGAGAATATGCATGAGTGGGGAAAGGGGCAGAAAGACAAGAAGACTCCCCACCAGGGGGATCCCCCTGGTGCAAGGTTCCATCTCACATGAAACAGAGATTATGACTTGAGCCAAAGTCAGATGCTTAACCAACTGAGCCATCCAGGTGCCCCTCCATTATTTCTTTGATTCCTATTTCTTCTCCAATGATTTTTTTGCCCCTTCAGGAATGACCTTAAGATTTTGATTTACGCTTGTTTTAAGCTACTAAAATAACAATTATAGACCACCATATTATTTCATAGTTTGGGGCTGCAATGAAATTCTATTGTATTAAGTACTTTCAATGTTTAAGTATTTTACTCATTAGGTAAAGATATTTATGTTATTTGAACTCAGGACAAAATAGAGAAAGAATCCTGTTAAGAGACAGATAGGTAGAAAGCATATCTTATCATATTTAAATTGAAATTTCACTGTTTTCTAGATCTTGGCATATATTTGTAGAATGTAATATTTACCAAATATTTTTCTTGGGTAATTTCCCTCCTAAAATTACCTGGAGTCCTGTTGTGGAATTCAGCATCTTGAAATGTAATAATGTTGGTTTACAGCTCATCTTTTTTCTCCAGATTATAATTTATTGAGGAAGAGATCATATTTTAATTATCTTTTAAACACAGGAAACTCAGGCATCATTAGCACTTTTATTTTTGTGAAAACTGAACCAAATTAAGTTCCCTAACTAGCAACCACGTACGATGAATAATGTGAATATTGTTTGACAGTGCTAAATATAAAATGGTCAAAAACAGTCTTCTATTTCTAGTTTATATGTTAGTGTGTGTGTATGTGTGTGTGTGTGCGTCTGTGTGTGTAGTTTATTTCATCTTCTATATTGAATGTTGCAAATGAATAAAAAGTACTGGCATAAACATAAACCCAATAAAAGAATTCATGGACAATTACATCCATTTTTGCAATTTTCTTACAGACCATTGATCACATTAGTAGTTTGTACCAAAGCCAAATGGCTTCCTATGATGAATATCAACCTAAATAAAGAGGTAAACTGAGGTAAACTCAAACAACCAGAAATTGAGTTTATTTAGGAATAGTAGAGGAATTGCAATTTGGGAAACACAAATTATAGCAAACTACAGCTTGACTTGTTGAAGCTTTTGGGTGGACTATATTTTTGAGAAAGGAGTACAAAGAAAGGGGAAGTCCAACCAGAGTCCAAGTAGTAACTTCATTGGCTTGAGGAAGGGGAAAGTTTCTTGGTGGATATTCATTGGGGTGGGGGTTCCCATATTCTGAAAGAAGTTCCCATAATCTGAAAGTCAGAAATTTACAGGGGAATCAGTCTCTCATTTCTTGAGTTTTATTTGTCTGTTGGTGTGAGATTCTCCATTTATATCCTCTGGTTCATTTTAGATTCAAATCCTTTCATAGTGAGTAAAAGAGATTTCGTGTATTTCAGTCAGATCAAGACTTTATTATTTAAGTATTAGATCATTGCAATTTTCCTGAATAAGTTAGTAAATAAGTGATTGATGAATGATGAATTAATGTAGTTCCTGTTTAAATTTTAATGGTACTTTTTAGTTCATTTTCCTCATTGTCCTAGGCAATCATCTGTAAATACTTTAAACACTTTAGCCTTCAGTATCTCAAATATCCCTGTTTCATATTAATTATGAATAATTATATTTTACTTGCTACTACAGAGTTAAAATACATGTACTAGTTATGAATCATAGTCAATGGACTTATGTATTGCAAGAAATATTTCTGTGCTTTGTTTAAATTGAGTATATATACCCCAAGCCTCTGTTGTGCTTAACTGGTTAGATATTCAGTTTTGATTAGTTTTACCCCTTCCCTGGGGTTATACAAAGGTCCTAGGTACTTACACATCATAAAAACATTGGAGAATCACCATGGGGCATTGGGGCAATTGTCACATCTATGTGGTCCTCTCTGTTTTGGCATCCCTAATGGGCCACAGTGAGGCTGGGAAAAGATTTTTATGCCTCTGTTATGTGGTGGGATCCAATCTCTCAAGATGCAGTACCCAGACATTTCTTCCATGGTATGGTCACCCCCAGGGGATGCTGCTACGAGAAAGGAGATGGCTCTGAATGACCTCTGTTACTGTTCAGGAAACATCTCTTTCCACACTCCCCAAAGCTTTTTTTTCTCCTTACAGTGTCATCTCTTCAATGAGGTTAATTTTTTGGTTTTGCTTCTTTAAGATGGGGTGGAGCCAGAGACTAAAGGCAGTTTTAGCTTTCTGCTTGGAGAAATTCAGGCAATAAAGGAAGAAAGCTGTAAATCTCCTTGGAATAGAGAAGTACAAACAAAAAGTGAGAGGTCTTAAAATATATAAAGCCATCATAGTTAAGAGGTATCTGTCATACTCCATCACATATACTTCTCCTTTACAAACTAAACATTTTTAGTTTTCAAACTGTTTCCAAAAGGGACATAGTTTTATATCTCTTCACTTTTCTCCTCATGCCATTTGATAAAATAGATAAACTGGGTGTTTATAATATAAGCATAGGACCCCAGAATGGGTGAGATAATGTAGTTCCCATCATATTTGGCACAAAATATCTGTAATTAAGATTTATAAGTGATACATATAATTTAATTTTGTAGTGGCAAGTAAAATAATTAGCTATTTTTTTAAAAAACACTGTTGATATCAATATTACCCATATACTCAAACTTTATGTTCCAGCAATCTGAATATTCCTTAATCTGAGTCTGAATTTTATTGTTGGCTGTAGGTCTATGTTAAAGGATTTTAAACAGGAAAGGGGGTCTGGGCAATGGTCAGAAGATTTATATTTGGAAAAGTTACTCTGGCAGGCATGTAAAAAGATGAGGCTAGAGGAAGAGAGATCAGAAGGAGACTGGAAGGTAAGAAATTATGGTATTAGTCTAGGACAAAGGTAATGGCATCCTGATTTAGGAGAATGGCAGAAGGGTTAGATTAGAAGGAAGGTTGACTAACAGAGCTCCTTTGAAGATGGAAATCAATACAACATAGTGACAAATAGTGGCTCCCCATTGTTTTGATGCTACACAAGCCAGTGAAAAACCCAGAGCAAAGTGGGCCTGACAATGACCATGAAAGGAAGATTTAGATGCAGCCTTGATTTCTTGTGAGTGTGAAGCTGCCAAACAGATTCTAAATTGTCTAGCTTTGGAGTTAAAAGAATGTTTAACCTCCTAGAAATACACTTCTATGTTGTCTGAGCCATTGTCATTTTTACTTCTGTTTTGTGTCCATAAATTTAATTCTAATGTGATATTCTAATATGATATATTCTCTTAAAATCTTATTTTTATTGAGGTAAAATGTGCCTATAGTGAAATGTGTGAAGATTCACTGTATAATTCAATGAGTATTCTGAGTATCTATTTCTAGTCACAACCATTCTAAAACTTAGTGGCTTAAGCAATTTTTAAAAAAATCTCTTCTCATGGTCCTGGAGTTGATTGTATACAATTAGGTAACTCTCATTTGGGGCCTCTCCTATGATTTCAGTTCGATGTCAGTTGAGGCTCTAGTCATCCAAAGACTTGGCTGGGCTGGACGTCCAACATGGCCCACTTACATGGCTGGCAGTTGCTGCTTGCTCTCAGTGGGGGCCTGGCTAGGTCCTCAGCTATAGCTATCAACCAGAGCTATCATGCATGGCTTTCCATGTGATGTTGACATCCTTAAGAGACCTAGAAGGAAACAGCAAGGCTTTTTTATGGTCTAGTTTAATTGTGCCATGATCTTGCTTCTGCACATTCTATCAGTCCAGCAAGTCACAAAGTTAAGCCCAAATTAATGGAGGAGTTAATTCTGTCTCTTGGGAGTGACAAGCCTACATTGCAGAACAACATACAGTATGGGAGATATTGTTGTATCATTTTGAAAAAAATGTGGTCTGCTACATTGAGTTTCGATACATATTTATAGTCATGTTAGCACCTCCCATATCTAGCATTTCCATCTGTACCTTCCATTCGGTCTCCAGCCCCAAGTATCATCCTCCCACAGACTATTGCCATGGAATAGCTTCGCCTGTTCTTAAACTTCATGTATTTGGAATCATATAGAATGTACTTTTGTGTTTGGCTTCTTTCACTCAATGTATTTTTGGTGCATGTAGCAGTAGTTTGCTTTTTCTTACTGTAAAGAATCCTATTAAATGTTTTATATGCAGTGTTTTTCTTATCATTTAGTTCTAAGTATTTTGAAATTCCATTGTCATTTCTTCCTTGATCCAGAGGTGACTTGAATTTGGTTTTCTATTTCCCACTATATAAAGGGTTAATTTATCTTTTTGTTATAATTTTCTAACTTATGTTTTAATGCCAGGAAATACAATCTTCTTATGTACATTACCTACTTTTTGTAATATAGTAAGACTTGCTTTATAGACTCTAATGTAATCAGTTTTTAGAAATTATACTTGTGTGCTTAGAAAGAATGCATATTCTTTGAATACAGAATTTTATTTGGTTTGTTTGGTACATTATCTTAATTATGTTGTTTAAATCTTCTGAACCTTAGCTGATTTACTATTTTGTTGCCTGCTTGAAATTAACTAATTTAGTTTCTTAAAGCCGCATTGTCTATCTATGTCTTTCTTCACCTATGTACATACCAGTTCACAGTAGCCCTTCAGTTCCCCAGTAGCTTAGATCTGGGTTTTCTCCTACAATTTTTGGATTTCAAATTTCTTATTCCTACAAAGTTGTTTTTATTTTTATTTATTTTAAAAATATTTTATTTATTTATTTGAGAGGAAGAGAGAGCCAGTGCAAGCAGGGAGAGCAGCAGGCAGAGGGAGAAGCAGACTCCCTGCTGAGCAGGGAGCCTGATGGGGACACTGAGATCATGACCCCAGCCAAAGGCAGATGCTTAACTGAGTGAGCCACCCAGGTGCACCTACAAAGTTGTTTTTAAAGACAGGAGCTAAAAGCTTGTGTTAATTAGTTATCTTTAGTGGCATTGAATTCCATATCACTTTTTTTATACTGTTGATTCAGAAATCTTTTTTTAATTGGGTGTAATCTCTTTTTGTATGTGCGTGCAGATTCTTCCGAGATTTTTATGTATTTTTAAAATAAATATACTGTGCCTCTTTTCCCATATTTATACCTCTTTTTTTTTCTTTTTTTTTTTTTGGCTAGGACTGCCTATAAAATGTTGACTTAAGTCATAAGAATATGGATATCCTTTTGTATTGTTCTTGGCTTTTCAGATAATGCTTCTAAAATTTTGTTGTTAATTTCATATTTTAGTTTTTCTTAGATAGCTTTAATTAAATTAAAGAAAACTGACATCCCTACCTTGCAGAGTTTTTTACATTTGTTTTTATAATCATGAATGAAAACTAGATTTAATTGAATTAATCTTTAGGGTATGTAAAAATATTTTCTACATTTTTGTCTAAGTTATCAATGTTATGGTCTATGATAATAGATTTTTATAATATTAAATTATCCTTGCTCTTCTAGACTAATTCTTCTCAGTTCTAATGAATTATTTTTATTGGCATTGCTATATTTGATTTCCTTGTGTTTTATTTAGAACTTTTGCAGCTATGTTAATAAGTGAGATTTCCCTATAAATTTATTTTCCCATACTGGCCCAAATTCTTTAACCTTGAGTGTTTTAGAAATCTATCTCTTTTGCATAAGTTCTACTCCTGTTGAATCTCTAAAAAGACAGAAAAATAATGAAATTATGGAAAACTTTAGGAAAGTGCTCTGGGGAGAAAGAATGAGCATAAGGATAAAAGAAAATAACAAGCTAATTCAAATAATTATATTACCAGTTTTAAGAGCAGCTTTTGTTTAAGTGTTCTGTTTATTCTTTTGGTTATCATAAAATATTATGATACATGTCTGTTTTAGAGTTGATTAAATGATTGGAGAGAATCTAATATATATGATATCTTTATTTGTCTATCTATATGATATCTATATATCATATATATATATATATATGGTGGCCTTGTGACTTTTAATTAAATACTGAGAAGAAATTGATCAAGTCTATGTAAGTGTGAATCAATACCCTAAAAAATGTTATTATATAAAACTTCAATCGTGCAGTGAAGTTGGAAGATTAATAAATTAATCCCCATTTATTTTTGGCTCAGATTTAATAATTATCACTTAAGTTCATACATTGTGTTATAGTAATTATATAGTATTTTATATCTAAAATGTTTATTACTTGATGCATTTATATGATTAATTAGAAGAAAATCATACAAAGAGCAAATAGTAATGAGTATTATTCTTTACTTGGATAGTAATGACCCATTCACACGAGGTATTATTATTATTATTTTGAACTATTAGGCTTTTTATTTTAATTGTTTATTATAGCTAATAATCAATATTTTAAAAATATATTTGCATATTTATGTAGGTATCAGTGAATTGTATGTTAGTTTCCTGTGGTTGCTGTAACAAATTACCACAAACTTGGTGGCATGAAATTCATCTTCTCACAATTCTGGAAGCCAGAAGTCCAAAATCAGTTTCACTAAGGCATGAATCACTGTGTTGGCAGAGCTGCACTTCCTCCCGAGGCTCTAGGGGAAAAATCTGTTCCTGCCTCATTCAGCTTCTGTGGTTGCCAGCATTCCTTCATTTGTGGCCACCTTGCCAGATACTATTATAATCCCTATTTAGAGATGAGGAAACTGAGGTACCTGACAGTTAAGTAATTTGCACTGTTGACCCTGATGTAATCTGTGCTGGTGTGAGAATTTAAAGCAAGTTGTTGATTCCTTCACTTCTGTGGTTCCCTGCTACACCAGACATAAGTGTGAGGAGGAGACCTCACAGAAGTAGGGAGATCAGCCAAGAGTGGAGTGTCATGATAGATGAAAAAAGAAGACACTTATTTCTAGAAGGGTTGGTAGGCAGAGTCAGTTACTATAGTGGTATTAGGCATGATCAGCACTGAAAAACTTGTCATGGAATTGCTTACCTGCAAATCGTTGTCAGCCTTGGGAAGATGATCTCAGTGCTGAGACAACAGAAACTAGATTCTAGATACTGGATGTTCTGCACCAGAATAAATTTAAGGGTAGATATAATTTAATATAAAAATCATATCTGATGTAAATAAAAGATAAAAATCACACTGTCTTTTGCCTACGTCAGAAAAATATGTAAGGTAAGTGCGGAATTTATTTAAATTATTGGAAACTATCCCTGGAAAGTGGTAGAGAAAGTGTGAGTTACTGTAGAGCATCCTCTATGGTCTGTATGAGTGCTGTATAAATCAAGAAAATTAGAGCAAATGAAGAGCTTAGTTTAGGAAATAGTTGCTGTCAAAAATAATGATTTTTTTTTTACCATAGAGAATATAAAGGTACTTAAATCTTAAATATCTATTTAACTTATTAAAAATGCTCATTTTAAATTTATATCATGTTTTACTGATTCAGGAAAAATGTCTATTTCTTGACAATGATGTAAAAGTGAAATAATCCAGTTTAATAAGTCCATTCTAATCTCTGTACATTTAATGGGGTTGTGATTTCTTAGCAGAATAAAAGAAATGTGTCTTGTGAGAGCAGAAAAATAAAAATTCTTGTTGTCATTTTACTTATTTTCAGATTGTGTTACTGAAAAACTTGATATATGTCTCTCTCTGTCCCTTTTTATACAATTCACCAGTCAACATCCCTGCATGTCACTGTTCTAAGAAGGAACAAATGGTACAAATGATTACCCTAGTAGGTTTTAATAAATGGTTCAATGAAACCTTTTATGAAATAATGTGTTAAAAACTTGGTGTGTTGGCTCCACCAATAACTAGTATATGTGACTCTAGTTATATTAATACAATGCAAAAAAGCCCTACTGTATACATATCAATAATAGTAATAACAATAACAACACAACAACAACAACAACAACAACAACAAAAATTCCTGTTGGTAGCTTCAGGGTTTGGATTCTACTGATAAATTGGTTCTACCAAGAAATCCACAGATTCACCTTGCATATTTATCTGAAGTGGGCAATTAAAAAAATTGAAAACAATTTTTTTAAGTTAGGCTTCCTGCCCAGTGTGTAGCTCAATGAGGGGCTTGAACTCATGATCCTGAGATCAAGAGTCAGACACTTAATAACCAACTGAGCCACTAAGGCACCTCTTAATGAAGAATATTCTTATGAAAAAACTAAAAAATTGTTAAAGTTGATAACATTTTTAGATTCTCTATTTTGAGGTATCTTTGGGGAAAGGGGAGTCATTTTAAACCTTGTTTTCTTTTTTACTTACCCCATTGAGGATTTAATTCTAACATCTCAGTGGAAACATTTTTGAGGATATTCATCTTTTCTTTTGATAAATTGAGTTTGTTTGTTGTTTCTTTTACTCTTAGTCAAAAGATAACCCAACTAATAATAAAATACACTGGTGAGTCATACTGTCTTCTATATCACATTGCTATTTAAATAGCATTTGAATAATAAACTATTGCTGGTTAAGCACTGGCACTGTTACTTTCAAGATTGGTATTCCCAAGATAAGCATGTAGAAACTTCTGCAACAATTTGACTTTTTCCACCCATCCAGTCTGGGGGAGTCTCATCAACAGGGTATTGTGGGACTTGAATGGCGAGCAGATGGTGCAAACACTTACCAGTAGTAGTACCAGCAGATGTGCAGGATCTTTGGAAAATAGCTTCAATGCTTAGTTCAAACAATTAGTCTCTAACTTCTTGAAATCTCAAAAAATATGACTGGCTGTTGTCAATTCTATAAAATATATCACTAAATGGCTAAGAGCTCTAGGTCACTATGCTTAGCATATGCACACAAAGACCAGTTTGCTTTCTATTCAGTTTTCCTTCAATTATTTTTCTTCCTAGGTTGCCTGTATTTTTTCCTTTCTATTCATTTGGAATTAATTTTTTTATAAAGATTTTATTTATTTGACAGAGAGAAACACAGCCAGAGAGGGAACACAAGCAGGGGAAGTGAGAGAGGGAGAAGCAGGCTTCCCGCAGAGCAGGGAGCCCGATGTGGGACTCGATCCCAGGTCTCCAGGATCATGACCTGAGCCGAAGGCAGTCGCTTAACCAACTGAGCCACCCAGGCACCCTGGAATTAATTTTTTAAAAGTAATTTATCTTAGAGTATGTCTGACTCAAATATGTATTTCTGAACTGCATTTCTGAAATATGTGATGTTTTGTGAATGGTGGGTTTCTTTTTGTCTTTTGAAAACTTTGTCTTAGTGTAATTAAACATCTTATCTTCATGATTTTATATGATTCACAATAAATACTTATCAAACATAATAGCAACCATAAATTTGCAACATTTGTTTATATTTATTTATCAAATTAACTCTTTTGAATATCCCTATGTCTTTATTGTTATTGTTCAGTGCTTATGTGTGCTTTATCTCCATCATTAATAATTATTTGTAATTATTTACCTGAGTCCCTTTTATGATAGAAATATCTGACGTGAATCCAGTGTGATGTTGTTCACTGTTAAAAATTAAACTCCTGAGTATATTAGTTCTGTTTGGGAATAACTTATATTGCATATTAAAATTAGGGCCATTCTAAGTGACATCTCTATATATAGCCCAGTATAGCTGCTGACTTAAAAATACATTTGCTTTATATTCAAATGGATATAGATTACTAAAAGCAGATATTGCTATAACCAAAAACAACAGATAATAAGGTTTTGTGTTTATAATCCATTTTGTACTGGATATTTTCCCATTGGCCTTCCAGATCCATTTTCTGTCCTTCTCCACTCTGCCTTATACCTTCTCTGGCTTCTAGTTTGGCTTAACTAATCGGAAATTCAGACAGGCAAATGGAGTGGAGGGCAGGAGAGTGAGATCAAAGTTCCTGTTCTCCAGCTCCCTCTTAGCAGGCAACCTCAGATGGGCTGCATGTCTAGACCAAAGGCCAAACTTTTCTTTTTTTTCTAATCAAACACCACTTTCCTACAGCTATTCTTTCTGGCTCCTTCTTTCCCTTGGTTCCAAGAGTGGTGGGTTCACCCCCTTCTTCCAGACTCTGAGAATGGCACCATGTGATATTATTTTATTATATATTTTTTTGTTTTAATAACTCTGCCTATCTCTTTGGAGGCTCTTTATTTAGATACTACATTTGAGTGTGTTGTCTGCTTCCTGTTAGAACCTTAATTAATGATCAGTTTTAACAATTACCTAGCTTAAACATTAAGTGCAAAATAATTCAGTGTAAATATGACTCTGTATTTCACTACTTCATTTTGCTATTTAAATACTCCCCTAAACAAAAATAGTGTCTTCTAGTTTTGGTCTTCTACTCATAGAATGTATTCATACATAATTCAAAAGGAAAATAAATATGGATGTGAGGACAAGTTGAGAAAGCATAATCTAACTGGTAAAAAGACAGATGACAAAAAAAATTTGCAAGTAATTTTAAAAAGCAGAAAACATAGTAATCTAATAAATGGTTACAAGCCCCTACATAAAGCTTCTTCTTCTTTTTTTTGACTTTAAATGTATTTTATTTTTTAAGTGTTCCAAGATTCATTGTCTGTGCCCCACATCCAGTGCTCCATGCAATACATGCCCTCAGTACCAAGCTCTGTTCTAACCAATCTACATATATTGACCCCTTTCTTCCTTCCTTCCTTCCTTTCTTCTTTCTTTCTTTCTTTCTTTCTTTCTTTCTTTCTTTCTTTCTTTCTTTCCCTTCCTTCCTCCCTCCCTCCCCCCCCCCCTCCCTCCCTCTCTCTCTCTCTCTCTCTCTCTCTCTCTCTCTTTCTTTTTTTCTTTCTTTCTTAAGATTTTATTTATTTATTTGACAGAAACACAGCTAGAGAGGGGACACTGGCAGGGAGCATGAGAGAGAGAGAAGCAGGCTTCCCGCCAAACAAGGATCCTGATGCAGGGCTGGAAGGTCTCAGCTCCATCCTGGGATTCCAGGATCATGACCTGAGCCTAAGGTAGACGCTTAAGGACTGAGCCACCCAGGTGCCCCTGACCCATTTATTTTTATAGCAACTCTGTAAGGAGGTACTATTCCCATTGTACAAATGGGGAAACTAAGACACAAGCAGTTAAGTAAATCACTTTAATTGTATTCTCTTTACTACTATGCCATGATGTTCTTCTAATGGTTTTGCTGATAAAACAGCTAAAGTATAATAAAGGCTACATTATATGACAGGATGTTTTTAATGCCAACAGAATAGAAAGAACATGGGTTTTCAATTCAAAGTTAGGTTTAACTCTGGGGTCTGACATTATAATTTAAATTTAAATTCTTTCTTACTATAATTTCTTTCTTAAGCCTGATTTTCCTTCTTGCCACCCTTTTCCCCACAAATCATGAATTTGCGTGTAATGTATTATTTAGTACTATAAATGCGTTTGTATTCTAACATAAAATTTAATATTTTTCTTTAGGTTTATGATCTGTGAATATGCCTGTTAACAAATCACCGAAATCACCCATGATTAATAAATTAGGAGTGATATCTTCCTCTTACCATGAAAAATTCTTGAGGTTTAACATTCAAAATTTAAAGAAAAGAAGGAAAAATAAATCAAGGTATGTTTGAAAGAATATTCATGTGCATTATAGAATTTAGAAAGTACAATATATTATGAACAATTTCTTTAAAATCACATAAAGTTCTAAAATATGTATATATATTTACTATTTTTAAATAAATAGATTCATAATTTATAATGATCATATATTTATAAAATTTTGAATTCTATACTTTCTGTTTAAAGGAAACATTTTCCTATAATTATATATGTCTATTAAGTTGCCATAATAGTCTGTGAAATGCATAAGAGAAATTATTTAATAACTACTATATTATGAAGCACTTTAGTTATTTCTGTGTCCTTTGCTATTTCAAATTAAGCCAAAATAGTCTTTCTGTATTTCAAATTATTTTCTTGGGATAAAGTTTCTAAAATTAAGTTACTAGATCAAAGTTTGTTGATAATTTAAAAATTGTGAATTTAAGAAATTTTTAAAAACTTAAAAATGAAGAGAATTATAGAATATGTAAGAAAACTTGCATGGTGACATTTGATTACATTTGTTTCAAATACTTTTCTTTAATAAGGACTAGATCAACAGATAAAAGTTATGCTCTTTGACCACCTGAACTCTCAACTAAAATAATTGTGGTATATATCATTTCAGCTAATTTTTCTACTTTAATATGAATGAATAGAAAATTGCATTTTCCATGTAAATATAAACTTAATTATACCTAACTCATTTATGTGTGATTTGATTTTTTTAAACTCAGTGTTATGTTTTTAATTCACTCCATACTGATAATTATGTTTTATTATTGACAGTTATTTCTTCATTCATTTTAGTGGCTATATAGTATCACATATAATTCATACTTCTTATTTTACTTATTTTCCAAATTCTTGTCAATGAATCAGTGCTATAGTGAAAATAATTATATATTTCTATTTGTATATCTGGGTAAGTGCTTCCTTGGAGTGGGATTTTTTTATTCCTCACTTTTTGAATTTTACTTAATGCTCTTACTCTCTAGAGTATCTCAATTGATTTACATTGTCTTCAACAGTATATGAAAGTATCACCTCCCTTTGCATCTTTGCCCTTGCCTGAGATTGTCAGACTTCTTCCTATTTGTTATTATAATAGGACAAAATAGTAGTTGCCTGATAACTTTTTAAAAATCTCTGATAACTAATGAGACTTAGCATCTTTTAATATTTGTTAACATATCTGTTTACATATTTTCCAATTTATTTTTGTTTTTTCTTATTAATGTTTGGTATTCTTAAATATTTGTTATGAATTCTTTCAGTCTGTGACTTGTCTTTTAACTTTGTTTTTGTGATGCCGTTCATCATACAGAAGTCCTGGATTATGGTATAAGAGTAGTTATAAACTTTTCATTGTTGATTTTGTTCATTCACTCCATTAGTCCATTTCATGAACATACTGTGAACTTTCCATTCATTCTTCTTTTGGCCACTTCAATTATTTCCTGTTTATGGTTATTATGAACAATGTTTCCATGAAAATTCTTGTGCGAGCATCCTAGCACATATTCTAAGGTACATACCTGGGAATTGAATTGTTGGATCATAGGATATATGCCATTTAGTGAACAGAACTTATTCTCAGTCTTTTATGATTAGTCCTTTTTTTTTAAGATTTTATTTATTTGACAGAGAAACACAGCGAGAGAGGGAACACAAGCAGGGGGAGTGAGAGAGGGAGAAGCAGGCTTCCCGCTGAGCAGGGAGCCCGATGTGGGACTCGATGTGGGACTCGATCCCAAGTGTCCGGGATCATGACCTGAGCCGAAGGCAGTCGCCCAACCAACTGAGCCACCCAGGCACCCTGTCATTTTTGTTTTTTGATTAAGAAATCTGTCTCCTCCTCAAGATCATGTAGATGTTCTTATACATTATTTTCTAAAAACCTTACTGTTTTGTCTTTCATGTAATACATGTAGAAATGATTTTTATTAATGGTGTTACCTACAGGTCCAGTTTCTCTTTTCTATTTAAATACCTAGTTGATCAACACCATGTCTTGAAAAGAACATCCTTTTCTAATATTTAGCTAGTACAACTATTGCATAAATAAAGTGTCTGCATATAATGGGTATTTCTGGCTTCTCTATTCTGTTTCACTGTCCTATTTGTCTCTATATCAGTGCCATGCTGCCTTAATTACCATCATTTTCTTTTACTGTGTTATGTTGGTCACCATAAAATACGTCATTAGTTTTTGATGCAGTGTTCCAAGATTCATTGTTTATGTACAACACCCAGTGCTCCATGTTATATGTGCCCTCCTTAATACCTACCACCAGGCTCACCCATCCCCTCGCCATAAGTGAAACCTATTGACTTTGTCTGCTTGACTTATTTCAGTCAGCATAATCTCCTCCAGTACCGTCCATGTTGATGCAAATGTTTGATATTCATCCTTTCTGATAGCTGAGGAATATTCCATTGTATATATGGACCATATCTTTCTTTATCCATTTGTCTGTTGAAGGGCATCTAAGCTCTTTCCACAGTTTGGCTGTTGTGGACATTGCTGCTATGAACACTGGGGGTACATATGGTCTTTCTTTCTTTCTTTATATTTTATTTTTTCGGTGTTCCAAGATTCATTGTTTATGCCTCGCACCCAGTGCTCCAAGCAATATGTGCCCTCAATACACACAACTGGACTCACCCATCCCTCATCCCCTCCACTCCAAGACCCTCAGTTTGTTTCTGTGTCCAAAGTCTCTCATGTTTCATCTCCCTCCCCGATTTACCCCACTTTCCATTTCCTTTCCTTCTCCTACTGTCCTCCATATTACCCCTTATGCTCCACAAGTAAGTGTAAACCATATGATACTTGACTTTCTTTCATGTGGCCCTTATTTTCACTACATCAGTATCTTTGGGGTAAATGCCCAGTAGTGCAATTGCTGGGTCATAGGGTAGCTCTATTTTTAATTTTTTGAGGAATCTCCACACTGTTTTCCAAAGTGGCTGCACCAATTTGTATTCCCACCAACAGTGTAAGAGGGTTCACCTTTCTCCACATCCTCTCTAACATTTGTTGTTTCTTGCCTTGTTAATCTTTGCCATTCTAACTGGTGTAAGGTAGTATCTAAGTGTGGTTTTGATTTGAATTTCCCTGATGGCTAATGATGATGAATATTTTTTATGTGTCTGCTAGCTATTTGTATGTCTTCATGTGTCTGTTCATGTCTTCTGTCCATGTTTTTGACATTATTATATGTTTTCTGGGTGTTGAGTTTGAGAAGTTCTTTACACTTACTTGTGGGACACAAGGAATAACATGGAGGACATTAGGAGAAACAAAGGAAAAGTGAATTGGGGGAAATCAGAGGGTGAGAGACTATGAACTCTGAGAAACAAACTGAGGGTTTTAGGGGAGTGGGTGGGGGGATGGGTGAACCTGGTGGTGGATAT
This sequence comes from Spilogale gracilis, assembly GCA_004023965.1. Lineage (NCBI taxonomy): Eukaryota > Metazoa > Chordata > Mammalia > Carnivora > Mephitidae > Spilogale > Spilogale gracilis. Next base: position 100,703 of record PITA01000927.1, read on the forward strand.
TAGGGGGCACGTATTGCATGCAGCACTGAGTGTTGTACATAAACAATGAATCTTGGAACACGGCATTGAAACTAATGATGTATTTTATGGTGATTAACATAATACAATAAAAAATAGGTGAAGGGGATGAAAAGTACACTTATCATGATGAGCATGGAGTAATGTATAGAATTATTGAATCATTATATTATACACCTGAAACTAATATAACACTGTATATTAATTATACTTGAATTAAAAATGTTTTCAGAAGAGAGAAATACAATTTATTTTATACATTGATTTTACATGCAATTATATTGCTAAATTCTCTTATCGATTCTAAACATGCTTATCTCAATCCTGATTAAAAAAGAATACTCTAAACTTTCATGATTAAGCATAATTAGTGTCCTCAAAACTTATCTAGCAATTTAATTCCAATTTGTGTTTTTTTAAGACTTCATTACTAATTTAAGTAGTTAATGTTCCTTTATATTTTATTTACCATTAATCACTTTCCTTGCTTTGCCTTCCTTTTTGCTTCTTAGACCATGTTTTTCTTTTGTCAGATATACAACTTCTAAAATTATAGGGTTTTTTGGTTGAGAAAATCTGATTTTGTTAGTCTAAATATACTTTTTATTCGTATTCTTGAAGGAAATTTAAGACTGAATATAGAATTATCTTTGGTATGTTATCATTTTTATTCCCTTTTTTTCCCTCTTCAGCAGATTGATATCATTTCACTCATAGCTTCCATTATTGCTGTTGAGAAGTTAGGTGAAATTTTGATGCTATTTCATTAATATTAATGTGTCCTCTCACCTTGGGTGCTTTCAAAAATTTCTTATTGTCTTGTAGTTTCTGCAGTTTTACTATGATGTGTCAGAATGTAATTTTAAAAAATTATTCTGCATGGGTCTCTCAAACCTTTTAAATCTGAGGACTGTGTCATGATTCCTGAAAAGTTCTCAGATATTTTTTCTTCAGAAATTACCTTAACAACTCATTTTCTCTCCTGAGAGTCTTGGCTAAATGTGTACTAGATTATCTCATTGTATATTTGACCTTTCACTCTTTCATCTCCATTTTCCTATTTTATTTCTTTTTACTGTACTTTGAATAATTTATTCTGATACATGACATTTTCCATATGACTACTTCTCATTACCAAATTTATCCACTGAGTTTTGAAATCTGCCTGAAGTGTAAATCTGCATCAAGACTGATCTCAGCAACACACACACACACACACACACACACATACACACACACATACACACACACACAAATACACACACATGTTTTTCCATTCTCTTTACTTTTCTGCTGAGCACCATAGAAGCCTTCTTTATAGCTCCCTGGGGTTGGAAGAGGGGACTGGGATTAGTTCTGATTGCTTTTACTTAGGCATTTAGTCAGACAATGTGGAGGAAGTCCAATTTTCCTGTGCCTTGAAAATCCTGGCTTTTGCTTACTACATGGTCACTTAGAAACATACTTGGTCTTGTCTCCATGGCCCCTTGTACCAAGGGAAACCAGAATCTGTTTCTGGCACCAACTGTTTGAGATGAAGCAGAGACCTATCTTGATGAAAGAACCTTAATTTTTCTTCTTAGATGTCACATGAATTGTCATATGCATCATATTGTATTTGCATCAGTGAGTCTTCCTTAGAAACACATATTTTTGCAGGACTAGTGTGGATTCTGTTAGAGACACAGTTAGGGCTCCCTGTAAATCCTCCAAATGAGGTACCGAAGTCTATTCTGGATCACAGAGAAAACCACACAATCTTACAGTGGATTACTGGTTCAGAGTATACTATTTTGTTATGCTTTTCTTTTTAACTAAGTTTATTTTATTATATATAGTTACTTTTCTACTTCATCTCAGAGATGGAGACCTGAAGATTTTGAAGACTTATGACTTATGACAAATATATACATTTACTTCAGCTGACTGGAAAGAATAAAAGGGAATGTAAGTCTTACATTAGGAAGATATAGTCAAACTATTAGATTATTTTACATCTTTTTCACAGAAGCTGCTTATTTTTTTTATATCTGGGAGGCTCTAGTCTTTGAAGTTTCTTAAAATGTTAATAAACCTGAAGATTTTCCTTTTTATTAATGTTTTTGACACTTTTATAATTAGTAAAATGTGCTCTGCAAATACATGCTTTAAATATTTTAAAATACTTTATATGTACATACCTATATAATGTTACTGATTTTAATACAATATAGCCTTGTAGATGGGCTATAAACGTATGCTGTCAGCAGCAAGAAGAAACTTCCCTAGACTTAACATTTATATTCTGATCATTTGTTTATTTTATCTATAGCGTGTTTTTCATTTATCTGAATTATTATAAGCCTTTAAGTAAAATTCTAAATGGTTAAGACCTTGTAATCAGGTCTGTTAATTTGGGCCTAAGACATCTATAATGTTGCATTTAGCTACAGATGATTTAGCCAAAAATGTGATGAGTTAGGATCTGGATGGCCATAAAGAACATGAACACATGCAATTAAATATTGCTTCTTTTAGAATATATTACCCCAAGTGAGAGCTCAGTAGCTACTAATGAGAATATCTGTACAAATATGTAGAATCTGGCAAAATCACAGAAATCATAGTCCTCTTATACTTGGACTTATACCACTGTCTTAGCCCAAGTGTCTAGAAGGCAGAATATGAGGAGAAGATTAAAATTCTAATACTTTATTTGGGGTATGAAAGGCAATGCACTAAAGATGAAAAAAGAGAAAAGGAAAATGAGGCAGGAAACCTTGATGCATTACTACCTGAAGCACTAAATCACAACTTGGCGCAATGAGATGTAGCAGCCATGTCCATACTTGACATAATGGGACTCATTACAGCAGGTTTCAAGAAGCAGCCACAGCTCATAGTAGTCCATGGAATGGAGAAATGAAGACGGTTATTCATCTCATCTGTTGTTTTTTGTCTAGCATTTTCCTTGGTCAAGGTTCATTACTTAGGTGCTAACTCATCTGTACTTCCAGTTTGTGTCATCCAGCTCGTGGCTACTCTAAATGTAGAAGAGGAGGGACAGCTCACTGTTTGGGCCATGAAGACCATGCAGGCAGGAATCAAGTGAATCTGAGATTATTACAATATTTATGGCCAATACAGGCACTAATCATGGAGACCTTACAGCTTTGTATTTTAAAGAATGTTTTCAGATATCAGATTTTTCTTATCCCTAAACTCAACTTACTATTACTAATTCACTAGTGAAACTACTCTTTTTTTTTAGAAGATTTATTTATTTATTTGAGAGAGGGAGAGTGAGAGAGAACATGAGTGGAGGGAGAGGCATAGGGAGAGGTAGAAAGAATCTGAAGCAAATTCTGCGCTGAGCATGGAGCCCCATGCAGGGCTTGATCTCATGACCCTTGTTGCATCTCACGTCCCTTCCAAATTGGGAACTTTCTGAGGTTGATTTCTCCTCTAGTCCTCATTATATATAGCAAAATATCTTGTGTGTAAGAGACTTCTCTTAAATATTTACTGAACAAATGAGTTTTCAGCTAAAAAACAGTTCTGACAAATAGTTTAGGTAGATATTAATACAAAGTGTATTTTCTCTATATGTAAAATTAGAATGATGCTCTTTATTTACTAGCTGTTCCACAGGACTGCACTTATATACTTACAATGTATTACATTTATTTTTAAAGAAAAAAGTGTGAGAATTAAAATTTGGGAAGCTAAAGCATATTTTTTTCAAATGCCTGTATTTACTCTTTAAAGTGTCTTTTTTGCTTCTTAGGTGTTATTTCTTTTTTTTTTTTTATTGCTACTAAAATTTTTTTTCCAGTGTTTCAAGATTCATTCCCCATTCCCCACACCCAGTGCTCCACACGTTAGGTGTCCCCAGTACCCACCACCAGGCTCTCCCATCCCTCCACCCCCCTCCCTCCAAGTCCCTCAGTTTGTTTCTGTGTCCAAAGTCTCTGTTGTTTCGTTTCCCTCCCTAGATTACCCTAGTTCCCATTTGGTTTCCTTCTGCCTCTGTCCTCCAGTTTGCCCCTCATGCACCGCAAGTAAGTGAAACCATGCAATACTTGACTTTCTCTTCTTGGCTTATTTCACTCAGCATAATCTCTTCCAGTCCAGTCCATGTTGCTACAAAAGGTGGCTATTCATCCTTTCTGACGGAGGCATAGTATTCCATTGTATATATGTACCACATCTTCTTTATCCATTCATCTGTTGATGGGCACCTTGGCTCTTTCCACAGTTTGTCGATC
>PITA01000927.1:105067-226206 GCA_004023965.1 Spilogale gracilis
GTAGTGCAATTGCAGGGTCATAGGGTAGCTCTATCTTTAATTTTTTAAGGAATCTCCACACTGTTTTCCAAAGCGGCTGCACCAGTTTACATTCCCACCAACAGTGTAAGAGGGTTCCCCTTTCTCCGCAGCCTCTCCAACACTTGTTGTTTTCTGTCTTGTTAATTTTGGCCATTCTGACTTGTGTAAGGTGGTATCTCAGTGTGGTTTTGATTTGAATTTCCCTGATAGCTAGTGACGCTGAACATTTTTTTATGTGTCTGTTAGCCGTTTGTATATCTTCTATGGAGAAGTGCCTCTTCATGTCTCTTGCCATTTTTTGATGTGTTCATCTTCTTTTTGGGTGTTGAGTTTGAGTAGTTCTTTATAGATCTTGGATACCAGCCCTTTGTCTGTAGTGTCATTTGCAAATATCTTCTCCCATTCTGTGGGTTGCCTCTTTGTTTTGTTGATTGTTTCCTTTGTTGTACAGAAGCTTTTTATTTTGATGAAGTCCCAGAAGTTCATTTTCACTTTTGTCTCCTTTGCCTTTGGAGACGTGTCTTGAAAGAAGTTGCTGTGGCCGATGTCAAAGAGGTTACTGCCTATGTTCTCTTCCAGGATTTTGATGGATTCCTGCCTCATGTTAAGGTCTTTCATCCATTTCGCGTTTGCCTTTGTGTGTGGTGTAAGCGAATGGTCTAGTTTCATTCTTCTATATGTAGCTGTCCAATTTTCCCAGCACCATTTATTGAAGAGACTGTCCTTTTTCCACTGGATATTTTTTCCTGAGTTGTCAAAGATGATTTGACCATAGATTTGTGGGTCCATATGTGGGCTCTCCACTCTGTTCCATTGGTCTGTTTCTCTGTTTTTATGCCAGTACCATGCTGTCTTGGTAATCACGGCTTTGTAATAAAGTCTGAAGTCAGGTAATGAGATGCCCCCAGCTTTGCTTTTGTTCTTCAGCAATTCCTTAGCGATTCGGGGTCTTTTTTGGTTCCATATAAATTTTAGGATTGTTTGTTCTAACGTTTCGAAGAATGTTGGTGGAATTTTGATCGGAATGGCATTGAAAGTATAGATTGCTCTGGGCAGTATAGACATTTTGACAATGTTTATTCTTCTGATCCATGAGCATGGAATGCTCTTCCGTCTTTTTGTGTCTTCTTCAATTTCTTTCATGAGTGTTCTGTAGTTCCTCGAGTACAGATCCTTGACTTCTTTGGTTAGGTTTATTCCTAAGTATCTTATAGTTTTTGGTGCTATAGTAAATGGAATCGATTCTCTGATTTCCCTTTCTATTTTTTCATTGTTGGTGTATAAGAATGCAACTGATTTCTGCGTGTTGATTTTGTATACTGCCACATTACCAAATTGTTGTATGAGATCTAGTAGTTTGGGGGTAAAGTCTTTTGGGTTTTCCACATATAGTATCATGTCATCTGCAAAGAGAGAGAGTTTGACTTCCTCTTTGCCAAGCTGGATACCTTTTATTTCTTTCTGTTGTCTGATTGCTGTTGCTAGGACTTCTAACACTATATTGAACAGTAGTGGTGAGAGTGGGCATCCCTGCCTTGTTCCTGATCTCAGAGGAAAGGCTGTCAGTTTTTCCCCATTGAGGATGATATTCGCTGTGGGTTTTTCGTAGGTAGATTTTATGAGGTTGAAAAATGTTCCCTCTATCCCTATACTTTGGAGAGTTTTGATCAGGAACGGGTGTTGTATTTTGTCAAATGCATTTTCTGCATCAATTGAGAGTATCATGTGGTTTTTCTCTCTTCTCTTATTGATTTGTTCTATCACATTGATTGTTTTGCGAGTGTTAAACCACCCCTGCATCTCTGGGATAAAACCCACCTGGTCATGGTGGATAATCTTTTTAATGTATTGTTGGATCCTGTTAGCAAGGATCTTAGGTGTTATTTCTATATCATTATATGATAATTTGTTTAACAATCTTATTTTTTTTGTGTGGTGGGCTACACATGGTTGAAATAGCTATATATATATATATATATATATATATTTCCCACTAAATATTTACTGACATGAGCTATGGGACACCAATTAAGGGACTCAATATCAACACAGAAAGCTGAAAGGCATTCACTTTTAATATTTTCAAGGATTCATTACCTTCTTGTAATTCCCATAGCACTTTGTACAAATGGGATGAATTAAACTATTTTGGACTCTTCATGAGCATCAAAGATATGTCATCCCAGATGACTACCAAGAAAGAGTTTTCAGTCAACCTTCACCATATATATCTAAGCAGATGTCTCCATGGGCAAGAGTGAGATAGAGAACACAAAATAAAAATGGAATTACTCATTTCAAAATACCCTGTTCTAGCAAAGTTTGTGCATGCTAGCACCTCAACTATTTCTCTTTTACTACAAGCTCCACGAGGGCAGGGCTTTTTATTTCATCCTTGTATTCCCACTTCCAAGTCTAATAGGAGATGGCCAATAACTCTGCTTTTTCTGTGATTGTAAGGCACCATTATTACTTTTATATAATCTGTCTCCTCAATAGGACAGTGACTTATTCAGGAGCAAAATCTGAGTTTTATTCATGTATTTTTTCACTGTATCCCACAAAACAACTCCTTCAGTAAATTCTAAATATAATAAGCTGTTACAAAAATGTGTTCTATTCTTCTAGACCACTCCTTCTAATAGCATGACTCTGTTATTTGAATATTTTTATTTTTTTTAATTTATTTGACAGAGAGAGAGAGATCACAAGTAGGCAGAGAGGCAGGCAGAGAGAGAGGAGGAGGCAGGCTCCCTGCTGAGCAGAGAGCCCTATGTGGGCCTCGATCCCAGGACCCTGAGATCATGACCTGAGCTGAAGGCAGAGGCTTTAGCCCACTGAGCCACCCAAGCGCCCATCTGACAGTTATTTGACTACACAAATAAGCAACTCATTGATTCTACTGCTTATTCACTATTCCCCTGATGTCACTTTTTGATCCCATATCTATCTTAAATCCCGTGGTATATCATTATAATCACTCTCTTCATTCTCTCACATATACCATCAACTTATTTTTCCCACTTCTTTTTGAAATGCTTGTTTATTCTCTCTGCACTTTCCCCAGCAGTTTCTTTCCATTTGCAAGACATTATTTTTTTAACTACCATTTAAATTTATTTTCTATTTTATTTATTTATTTATTTATTTGTTATTTATTTATTTATTTATTTTTTATTGTTACTTAAATTTTTTCCCAGTGTTCCAAGATTCATTACCCATTCCCCACATCCAGTGCTCTATGCAATAGGTGACCTTAGTACCCACCACCAGCAAGACTTTAAATACCACGTGTGTCTTTAATGACTCAGTAATGACTCCAAAATTGATTATCTAGTCTGAACTTTTCCCTCTTTAATTCAAATTCATATATATGACTACCTATTCTATGTCTCTGCTAGGATGGCTATGGTCATCTCAAACATAATACATCCAATATTCTCTACCCTCACCCCAAATCTGCTTCTCCCCCTCCACTTCTCTCCAGTCTTCCCCTTCTCAGAGAATTGCAGCTCCATCCTTCTGGTTACTCAGTTCAATCATGACTCTTTTCTTCTTCTTTTTTTTTCTCTCATGCCTAATTTCTAATTCTTTGGGTAGTCTCACTGGAGCTAATAATGTCAAAACATAACCATTATCCAAACTCTTCTTTTCACTGACATTGCTATCATCTTGATCTAAGCCAGTATTTGGGCTCACCTAAGTATACATGTGCCTGCTCCCTTGCTACTTCCCACCTTTCCACACACCAACTCTCAATAGACATTGGAATGAGCCTATCAAAACTAAGTTAAATCGTGCCACTCCTCTTATCAAAACCCTGTGATAACTTCTCCTCTCATCCAGAGTTAATCTGGCTACTTGTCACCTCTCTGACTTTACCACATACATCTTTCCTCCCTTGCTCATTTTACTGCCGCCACAGTTGGACTGATTTCACTTGTATGAAAGGAATAAACATTTAGCTTAACTTGAACCAACACCAATATATGTGAGGAGATAAATCAGTCTTCAACATAATTGGAGCTGTGCTGGGTTTTACCTATGAAGAAGACATATACCAACAAGACTTCTGGCAACCATTCCAGAACTTTCAGAAGCTACAAAATTCTTTTACATCATGAGAATTGTCTCTTAATCCAAGAGTATGATTAGATCAATCTAGGATTCCTATATGCATATATACATTATATTTTACTGATTCCTCTGTGTGTGTCTGAAACATTTTATTAAGGTAAAGTACTTTTCAAAAGAAAATAGTTCTGCTTAGCCCCTAGAAATTGACAAATTAAAATTTGGGAACTGTTAGCTATAATTATTGATTTGTTTTTTGGTTTAGTCCATCATTTTCGATCACAAAAGAATTCATCTTGAGATTCAACCAAACAAGAAATCCAAAAGAGAAGGAAGAATTGTTGGATCTAGCTAGAAAAAACATTCTCAGATGTAAGGTAATAGTACACTATTTGATTATTTAATAAATGGACTTTCTGTTCTAGTTGGTGAATGGTTACATGTCCTAAAATACCAAAAGTAAAAATAAGAAATAACTTTTTAAAATCATTAAGTATCATTAAAGATATTAATGCAAAGTAAAAGTAAAGCTTATAACCAAATAATTTAATGTCAAATGGCTTTTTAGGTAAAGAGTCTCCAAAAATTATTGAAGAATATAGCTGTTGACACTAGTCCAAGAATTCACCAGAAAACATGAAAAGCTGGCAAATAAATTTTTGATTATGATAATTCCTCTTTTTCCTAAAAAAACAGGTTGACTGAGGTATTATGTGTCCCAAAGAAGAAAGAAAGCTTCCCTAAACTTCACAATGCATGCATGATATACTCTGTTCTTTCTCTGGAACAATCTATTCGCCTAACTTGTAGAAAACACATTATTTAAGAGTATGCCATTAATTTCCAAATTTTCAAACATACATCACAACAGAACAGGAAGTGAAATAAGTCCTTGTTTTACTTTTTTTTACATTAGATCCAGTTTATGTTAGGCAGAGAAATAATATACATATTACCAAATATACATACTACCAATATACATATATATGGTACACACACATATATATAGTATATGTATATATACATATGGTACATATATACCATATTACCAATATACATAATGTAAAAAAATCATGAAATAAAAGTTGCACAAAACTGGAGCATAAATTAAGCCATCTTTTTTGTTGTAGTGGTTATTTCCCAGCATTTCAGTTCATTGCTGTTCACATATGCTAAAATTTTGAAAAATTTTGATTAGAAAAAGGATACTCTTCTGGCCAGTATGCATGCTGAGAGGTGCTATCAGTTACCTTCATCAGTGAGCTTGTCTAATTGACCAACTGCTTCCTGGGGAAGCCCCAAGGGTAGGCCCATTAAGGGAGAGTGGCAGTCTTGATATCTGTCTCATGTTCATTAATTTCAGTTCATTCACAGGGAAGTAGCCACAGTTTTCCAGCAAATTGTCCTGAAGCTAATTTCTGTTGAGTCACATTCAATATACTTTTCCTTCTAGAACCAGAGATGCACCCTCTTGGTGGGATAACGAGACAGAAGTAATCCCTTGAAAGTAAAGAATGAGAATTATTTTTAACAAATAACTAAAGATATAACTCAGAATATTAACAAACATTCTTTACATTTTAGCACTAATACAATTTACATAAAATATTAAAAAATAAAAGCAAAAATGTAAAATTTTATATAAACTGGCTATAGATCATAGCCTCATAGAGTGACTTTCAGAATTTAATTAAGAGATAACCAAAATAAGTGAACTAATAAATAAATTTGTAAGAAGCTGTACATTTTGGTTCGCCTTTTTTATGCTTCCCCATAACAGAGAAAATTGGGTCTCAAAACCTTAGGCTCTGGGAAGCACGTGCATCTTCCTACAGCATGGACAGAAGTAATATATCTCGCTCAGTGCAAAGGAGAAATCCAAGATGGTATGTACTCTTACTAAGCTCGTCTTAGTTACCCTGAGTGTGTTCTAGATTAGCAGAAAAGGCATAACTTGTGACCTTTAATATTTAGAAATTGTGCAGGTGCCAAGGAAAATTTGCCTTTCTCTGCTGAAATATCTGGTAATGTTTCACTGTGAAAGCTCCTTTTGTAATTTTGAATTTATTAATTTGACTGCTCAACTTTTTAATTACAAAACTGTTTTAAAAACTTTTGTTCAGCACGTCTTCTTTGCTTTTTTCTAAAATTAGTAACTAATTAAAAAGTAATATAAAATGTCACTGAAGTGATTTTCAATTACAATAGGCACTATACTCTAGAGAAGCTTGTTTTGGCATTTTATGATTCTTACTCATAAAATGTTAACCAAATGGTCCTTTGTTTTTCACTTATTTTAAACAGCCATTTTACTCATTACCTTTTCATTTTTCACTTCTCATTTATGTCTCCTTCCAAACCATTCTGCAACCAATCTAAAAAAGAAATTAAAAAAACATCATTTTTAAAGAGGTAAAATTCCTTCTATCATTATCCTGAACTTTATGTGTATGTCTTTGAAAATGAGTTTTAGGATGTTAACTATATGAGGTCAGAGAGTGTTTCCCCATGTAAATTGAATTTTGTAGTGCTATCTGGGAAGTTTCAAGCAACAGGAAATGTAAGAACAATTCTGTATTTAACTTGCCTTTATGTCACTTTCATCACAGTGCTATCCACAGCCTGACCTCTATTAAATGTTTAAATGATATTGAAGTAAACACCCATGCCTTATCAACAACCAGCAGCTCCTTGCTTTTCTTTGCCCATTAAAGCTATTTTGTTCAGGTATCCTGCAGTCATGTGATTCAGAAGAGGACAGGCCCTTCCAGCTGTGGATGGGGGGAGGGTGGCAGAGTGGGCAGTAAGTCATGGGTGATCTGAACTAATCATGAGGATTCCCCTTTGCTTGCCAGTGATTAGATTGAGTGGTCACAGGACCTGGTACTAACCGAGATGTAAAATTAGGTCTTTTTGGAGTACTTTTTGTTAACTGCTTTTGGAAAAGATAGACCTAGGAATAAAGCACCTCTTTCCTCCTTATGCCTTTGATTCCTCTCTAAATGGCTTGGTAAGAGAAAGATGCCTGGAGCTTGTATGGTCATCCCTGTCACCGTGTATATCAGAAGAACTAGAAAATGACAGAAAAATACATACAGAGGGCAGGTATATGAGCCAACCCTATAGCCTTTCCATCTATGATCTTATGAAATAATAAATTTACTTATTTTGAAGACATTTCTTTGCATTTCCTATTACACACAGCCAAAAGCTTTTTCATTCTTCAAGAAATTGAACTCCAAATAAAAACCCTAAATATGAATTCTTAGTACCAGCTTCACAACTGAAAACCCTCCACATGGGGTCTTGCAAATCTCTTTTCTGCTCCTCATTCTATGTTCACCCCCCATGCAGCAGTGATCATACTAAAGCTTAAATCATTTCTAGTGCCTCCTTCTGATTATGCCTAAAAGAATCCCGGACTTCAAGGCTCTGTATGATCTTATTCCTGGCTGCCTTCCCTTCATATTCATTATGATTCATTATGCTCCAACCATATTGATCTCCTCTCTAGTCCTTGGCTGTGTCAGGGCTTTTCCTTCCTCAGGTCTCTGCATTTGCTGTTCTTTTCAGATATTTACATGACAGCCCTTCAAAATCTTTGTAATAACTTGAAGAGTAATTTTCTCTAGAGCCTTAGCTCTATATTCTTTCTTATTCATCTCCCCTGGGTCCTATTTCCTCTGCCTTGATTTTCTAGTTTTCCACTCTTCTCTCTCTCTTTTTTTTTAATATTTTATCTATCTGACAGAGAGAAACACAGCCAGAGAGGGAACACAAGCAGGGGGAGTGAGAGAGGGAGAAGCAGGCTTCCCGCCAAGCAGGGAGCCCGATATGGGACTCGATCCCAGGTCTCCAGGATCATGACCTGAGCTGAAAGCAGTCGCTTAACCAACTGAGCCACCCAGGCGCCCCTCCACTCTTTAGCACTATCTTTTTTCACCCAGTTCTGCATCATTTCCCCATTATTATTTGTATGGCCTGGTGATCTATTTTGTGTTGACTGGAACAGCAGGAGCTCCCTTGGGCATCTCTCTCTTCTATCTCTAGCTCTGTAGTCTCTCCAGTTTAGTGACGTCTGAGTATTTAGACTTCCTAGATGGCAGCTAAGTGTTCCAAAGCTAGTATCTTGAGAAAGAGATCCACGTGGAGCTGTATTGCCTTTTCTGATCTAGTATTTTATTAGTCAAAGCAGTCACAAGACCTACTCAGGTTCAAGGGAAAAGAGGTGTAGGTTTCACTTCTTGATGGAAGGGGTATCAAAGAATTTGTAAATATTTAACATTTTAAATTTTTAATATTTTAAAACCACAATCTAGTTTTGGTGACAACAAATAGTTAATTGTAAGGCTTATATGTAGCATGTAGACAAAAGCAAGATCTTTAAATTATGAAGTTTCTACCTTTTTAATATTTCAGAAGCTTTGAATATGCTTTATGCTTCCCTGGACCATGCTTCCTTTGATTATGATCATCTGCCTACCTTGTTTTTTGTTGCGGAATCAGTTTTATATAGACTCTGTTGTGATGCATTCGAAAAGACATATTTATATTCAGTTGAAATAAAGCTACTAAAGGTATGTTTTAAAATATTCTAAATATGTTTTAATTGCAACACATACTACATGTAGTCACATGACAGCTGTTTTAGAATCTAAACAGGCCATTTGGTTTTATTATGGAATATTCTCTTGTTTGGTAGTTTATTTTAATCTTCTTTAAATGTAGATAATACATTATTACTTGATATCCAAATGGAGGTAGTTTGAGAAAATATAATTTCACCAACTATTTAAGAAAATAATATTTAATTAAAATCAAGTTTATATGTACGTCTGCATATGTGTAACTTTTCTCCTTTCTAGTTTAAGGATTTTTAAATGCCGCATTCCATTTTAAAATGCCAACAGATAACCTTAACTAGTTGCCCAATTTGAGAAGAGTTGATCTCTCAGTACTCTGTGTCATTTAGAGCCATAAGATGGGAAACTATCTTCATGGGGTTCATGTTTTAAAGGTCCTGGATGTCATATGGTTCTACTCCCTGTGTAATGATTGTGGTTGCCTGTTGGAAAATTTGTTGAGTCAGAAAAATTTAGGTTAAGTAGTCATTTTATTGCAAAGAAAATAAAGAAAAGCCAGAAGAAAAATATTTAAGCATATGTATTTTTAGGATACCTGTATTTTAGGAATTGCTTTCAAAAATTAGTAAATATATTATTTACAAGAAAAATTTCTTATTCAATTTTGACTATGAACTGTTAGAAACCAACCATGAAAATATTCATGACAGCCAGGGCATTTTTGGAAGATACTATATTTTAATCCTTAGAAATGAAACCTAGATTGTCTCTGACATGTTTGGTGGGTAAAAGACTTATGGAGACCAGGCGAGATTCAGAGAGTGCCTAATAGAAATTGAATGTGCAAAGAACTGAGGCTTTGCATAGAAGGATGGGAGAAGAGAGACGATATGTTACCATGATGACTTTTTCTTCTTTTTCCTATTTCCTGTTTCCCAGTTTTATATATCTCCCATGGAGATATGTAAAAAAATTATGATATTATTATAGAGATTTAGAAAGATATCTATATCTCTATATCAATGATAAAAGAATGAAAGGAGAAACATAAACCAAGTCTGGCTTTTCTCCCCTTTACTTCTCATTCCCTTTAGTGACCATTTTCCATTCATTGCCATTTATATTTCTGCTACCAATAAATGACTATAAAATAAAGTCTTATTCATTGCACAAATTCTTTATAATATATACACTATATTATTTATTTATTATTTATTTATTTTAAAAGATTTATTTATTTATTTTAAAGAGAGAACACATGCATGAGTGAAGGGGAGGGACAGTTGGAGAGACAGTAAGGGAATCTCAAGCAAAGTTACCACTGGACACAGAGCCCTGTGTGGGCCTCAATCCCACAACCCTGAGATCATGACCTGAACCGAAACCAAGAGTTGGAGTCTTAAACAACTGAGCCACCCAGGTGCCCTATCACTATGTTACTTATTTATTTATTTATTTATTCATTCATTCATTCATTCATTCATTCATTCGTTTGTTTATTTGAGAGAGAGAAACACAGCTAGAGAGGGAACACAAGCCGGGGGCGGGGTTGAGAGAGGGAGAAGAGGCTTCCCTTCGAGCAGGGAGCCCAATGCAGGGCTTGGTCTTGGGTCTCTGGGATCATGACCTGAGCTGAAGGCAGAGGCTTCAACCCACTGAGCCACCCAGGTGCCCCTATGTCAAGTTTTTTTTAAAAGGATTCCTATATCTTCTCATCTGACAGTTTAGACAACTTGCACAGGTTCACAAAATCTCTGAACACTTAGAATTTAACTTACACAGGCGCCTGGGTAGCTCAGTTGGTTAAGCGACTGCCTTCAGCTCAGGTCATGATCCCGGAGACCCGGGATTGAGTCCCACATGGGGCTCCCTGCTCTGCGGGAAGCCTGCTTCTCCCTCTCTCACTCCCCCTGCTTGTGCTCCCTCTCTGGCTGTTTTTCTCTCTGTCAAATAAATAAAAAAATCTTAAAAAAAAAAAGAACTTAACTTACACAATGATCAGTTCTTTAGATATACTAGACATATTAATTTAGTTAATCCTTATAACCCTTAAAGGTAAGTGCTTTTGCTGGCCATTATTTTAAAGGCTGTGGCATAGAGAGTATAAGCCATTATTCAAGGTCTTAGCAGAGAAGGTTTTGAAACCCAGTGGACTCTCAGCTATAATGCTATATATTTACTTGGCTCTCAGAAATCTAATTTCTGAAGTCTACTCGTTATTGTTGTAGATAATATAAATTAGCTATTGGAAATAAGCATGCTCTATAAGTACCTTTGATTTCAGGCAAGAAACCACTTCAGTTATCCTCCTTGACTTTGTAGACTTTTCATTATATATCTGATGGTCAGTTGGAAACCTCCCTTTTGATCTTTTGTTTTTGATAGTATGCTATACTGAAAAGTATTGCCAGGGAAGCATCACTCACCTTCCTATGCACCATTTTTTGATAAAATAGTATATAATTCAGCATTAGTAAGAGCCACAAATACCTGATTCCATAATATTATTTATTTTCACATTGTGTGTACCTTATTTCCTTGTTATTTACCTCCCTGAGTGTAGAATCTTAAGTATTAAAGTCTACCTAACTGAAGTGTCAGAATAAATAGAATAAATATAAGCAACAATATTCTTCAAGTATCTATAAAAAACCATGGAGCGCATAACCAACTATTAAAATATAACACATAATAAATATTATTCTGAATTTCTATTTCACTGTTAGATAATAGAGTCAGAAAAATGAAGTTGACATGAAAGAGAAGGAAAGAAGGGGAGTAAGGAATAAAGGAAGGAAAGATGGGAGAATGAAGAAAGAGAAATTGACAAGGAGAGATCCAGTCTAGGAGGCAAAGCTCAAGCTGTCAAGCTACAGAAAGAATATGTACACAAATGAGACTTGAAGAAAGATATGTAGAGGGTCCCAGAATATGTTAGAGATGGAGAAAGGCAGATTTTTTTTGTTTTTATTTATTTGACAGAGAGAAACACAGCCAGAGAGGGAACACAAGCAGGGGGAGTGAGAGAGGGAGAAGCAGCCCCCCCTGCCTAGCAGGGAGCCCGATATGGGACTCGATCCCTGGTCTCCGGGATCATGACCTGAGCCGAAGGCAGTTGCCCAACCAACTGAGCCACCCAGGTGCCCCGAAAGGCAGATTTTTAAATAAAAGTTTAGGCTTTCAGAATTTTATAGATTAAAGCTTTTAAAGCTTTTAAAACCATTTTTGCAAGCATAGTTTTAACTAGCAATAGCCTCTGGTTCAAGTGAAACTTCTGACCAAACTGGGGTATAATACAGTGATCATGCAAACTGATCTGATTTTCATACATTTTTCTATTTTGTATGATGTGAAGTTTTTGAACATGAATTTTCCTTTCAAGATCCATTTCTAATTCCTTGCAAATTGTTCCCCTTTGATTAATTTTCATTCATTGTCTATAACAAGGACGTTTTTTAATTTTAATATTCACACTTAGCATATTGCAGTATTCTTTTAAATGATATGACAATTTCCACTTCCCATCTAACTTCAGTCTCTTAGAGAAGCATAGTACTGTATCAAAGTGGTCTGTGTGAAGAGATCCCTTGGATATGCTTTATAAATGTTTTCTTTTTATTTAAGTCTATAAATGGCACCTATTTATAACTTATAGGTACATTTATAAATATTGGTGGTGCATTCTCAGAATTTATTTTACCAATAGAATTTTATGATAAATATACTTGGAAATCACTGCTATAATAGAAAGTTCATGACTTTTGGTGCAGCACAGTCTTGGGTTCAAAGTTTAGTCATGCCACTTATTTGTTAAATTGTCTTGGTTGAATCACTGAGACTTGGTAGAATCATCTTTTTCACTTTATTATTGTACTTTTTTACATGTAGATCTTACAGTACCCTGCATAATTATTAAGAGGACTTGGATTGCATGTATCTTGATAGTGATATTGTTTTATTTGTTTTTTTCCCATAATCTTATGATTTAGGAATTTGTGTTCCACTTACTTCTATAGCTTGTGGGTTTTTTCTCATATTCTGTGAAAATTTGCACATCATATATTTTTGCAGATATTCCATTTTCTGTATTCTATGTAAAACAAACTTGCTACACATGAGATTTCACAGAGGTAAGATAGTGGTGTTTATTTAGCAATGACTTTTTTTTCATAAGGGAATTGGGATTTTAGTGTACCGTAGCATGCCCAGGCAGAATATTTCTCAAAACTATCTAAAGAAATGTTTTTTAAACTGTTTTCACTGAGACTCATAGAAACAACTATCTTTTGCATTACAATCCAGCACACACATAATACACACTGATGTATATACCAAAACAAGGAACTGTGCAATGTATAATGTATTTTCTTTTCTCTTTTATTTTGTTTAAAAATCCCCTCTCAACTGATTTCATGACTCACTTAAGGGGCATAACTTGCAATTTGAAAAATACTGTTCTGTATGACATGGAACAAAATAGCATTTAGTATTGGTCATTATATATAATGTAGAGATAATTCATTAAAGTTTCTTGGCTGAACCAGTATTTCAACCATGATATAAATGTTTTTAAGTTATTTCAAAAGCACATAAGCTCAAGTGAGTTTGAAATTGTTTCATCAAAAACAAATGTAATAATAAAATGGTTTAGTTTCCTTATAGTTTCTAAACATCTATTGATGCAACACAAAAATATTTTCTTTTTCTTTTGACAGATTGGCTATTTGGTCTTCTTACGACTTTTTATATATTTCCTGCATGGTCACCTAGAAAGTTTTGAACAACATTTATTTAGACTTCAACCATATTTATACGGTAGACTATCTTTTATTTTCTGCACTTATAAATGTTTTATGTTACAGTTTGAGAAGCTTAGACTATTGCTATAAAGAACATAAGCTGTATTTTATTTTTCATGAAAAGTAATAATTACAGCATTACAGAACATGGCTTCTGGGCCAGACTGCGTGGGTTTCACTTTACACTTTTCTACCTAAGTGCATGACCTTGTTTGTGACTCAGTTTCCTCATCTGCAGTAGTTTCTACCTTTCTAGATTTCAAGAAAGTAAATTTTATCTTTTAGTAAAGTAATACTAGTGGCAATGTAGATGCTGAACTAGAGTAAGAAGAGTGTGGATGCATGGCATCTGTTAGCTATGACATTAGTTGGACAGGAGATGTTAAAGATTATGAACTTTTAAAATGGGAATGAGGTAGAGTAGAATAGTTTTGAAAAATTTTTAGGAGGAAAAAGAGACTACATTTGATGATCAATTGGATACAGTCTATATATAAGGGAAAATGAGGAATTCAGGAGGAATCTTTAATTTTACCTACTGAAATATACAGTCAAGATAAAATAAAATTTTATCTTGGAAAATTATATAAAAGATAAAATAAAATTTTATCTGGAAAATTTTGGAGAATCATTGGACATGTTGAAATTTGAAGGTCACTCAGGTATATACACAGTGAGCAGTTGGAAATACAGATTTGGACCTAAGGAAATAAGCAAAGGCTGGGATTCACTTGTTTCATAGATACTAATATAGTTGATTTAATAATTATCCATGTTATCATGGTTGAAATAACCTTGGGGTGGAAGGTGTTGAGGGGGAAGTTAATTCTAGGAAAAGGCTTGGGGAACATAAATATTTCGTAGATAATTAGAATGCCATACATCAGTAAAGGGAAATGAGAGGGAGTAATGACATAGAACACTAAAGAGGATAGGTTCAAGAAGATCAACATCATCAAGAGCTATAGAAGTATTAAATAATAGGAGTCTGAAAGTTGATGGGATTCTCTAAGTAGAAAATCACTGTTAATCTTGGGAGTGTTCCCATTGGAGAGGTGGAAGCAAAATTCAGATTGGAGGTAAACAAAGAGTACAGGGAAAGTTTAAGCATAAGACAGAGATGGTGAACTATTACAAAAAGCTTAGCTATAAAGGAAGAGAGAAATAAATCAATAGTATAGATTAAAAAACAAGGTCAAAAAAACAGTTGCACTTCTTCCTTTCTAATCTAGATGCTTTTTCTTGCCTAATTGGTATGGCTAGAACTTCCAGTACTATGTTGAATAAAGTGGTGAGAGTGGGCATCCTTATCTTTTTCTTGATCTTGGAGGAAAAGCTTTCAGCTTTTCACCTTTAAATATATGTTAGCCTTGGACTTGTCATATACAGTCTTTATTATGTTGAATTACATTCCCTCTATACCTGCTTTGTTGAGAGTTCTTTTAATTATAAATGGATGTTGACTTTTGTCACACACCTTTTCTGCATTTAATAAGATGATCATATGACTTCATTTTGTTAATGTGGTGTATCATACTGACTGATCTGGGGATGTTAAATCATCCTTGTGTCTCTGGAATAAATCCCACTTAATCATGGTGTATGAGCCATTTAATGTTTTTCTGAATTTGGTTTGCTAATATTTTGTTGGGGATTTTTGAATCTATGTTCATCAGGGATATTGGCCTATGATTTTCTTTTCTTGTAGCATCCTTGTATGATTTTGGTAGGGTAATGTTGGCCTTGTAAAATGGGTTTGGAAGACTTCCTTCCTCTTCTATATTTTGGAAGAGTTTTAGAAGGAATGGTATTTTCTTTGAATGCTTGGTAGAATTCATCACTGAAGTTGTCTGGTTCTGGACTTTTGTCTCAAGTTTTGATTATCAATTCAATCTCCTTACTAATAATCACTCTCTTCATATTTTCTTTTTTTATTTATTAAAATATAATGTATTAGTTGATTCAGGGGTGCAGGTATGTGAATCATCAGTATTACACAATTCATGGCACTCACCATAGCACATATCCTCCCCAATGTACATAACCCAGTGATCCTATACCTTCCCCCACCCCTAGTAACCCTCAGTTTGTTTCCTGAAATTAAGAGTCTCTTATAGTTTGTCTCCTTCCTCCCCATCCCATCTTGTTTCATTTTTCCCTCCCTCCCCCCCCATGACCCCCGCCCTCCCTCTCAAATTCCTCACATCAGAGAGATCATATGATAACTGTCTTTTTCTCATTGACTCATTTCACTCAGCATAATATCCTCAAGTTCCATCCACATTGCTGCAAATGGCAGGAATTTGTTCTTTTTGATGGCTTCATAGTATTCCATTGTGTGTGTGTGTGTGTGTGTGTGTGTGTGTGTGTGTGTGTGTACCACTTCTTCTTTATCCATTTATCTGTTGATGGACATCTAGGTTGTTTCCATAGTTTGGCTATTGTGGACATTGCTGCTATAAGCATTCAGGTTCATGTGCCCTTTCAGATCACTACATTTGTATCTTTAGGGTCAATACCCAGTAGTGTGTTTTCTGGGTCATAGGGTAGCTCTATTTTTAGCTTTTTGAGGAACCTTCATACTGTTTTCCAGAGTGGCTGGACCAGCTAGCATTCCCACTAACAGTGTAGGACGGTTCCCCATACCCCGCATCCTTGCCAACATCTGTTATTACCCGACTTGTTAATTTTAGCCATTATGACTGGTGTGAGGTGCTATCTCACTGTGGTTTTGATTTGTATGTCCCTGATGCTGAATGATGTTGAGCACTTTTTCATATGTCTGTTGGCCATTTGGATGTGTTCTTTGGATAAATGTCTGTTCATATCTTCTGCCCATTTCATGATTGGATTATTCGTTCTTTGGGTGTTGAGTTTGATAAGTTCTTTATAGATTTTGGATACTAGACCTTTATCTGATATGTCATTTACAAATATATTCTTAAATTCTGTTGGTTGTCTTTTGGTTTTGTTGACTGTTTCCTTTGCTTTGCAAAAAGTTTTTGGTCTTGATGAAGTCCCAATAGTTCATTTTTGCTCTTGCTTCTTTTGCCTTTGGCAATATTTCTAGGAAGAAGTTGCTTCAGCTGAGGTCAAAGAGGTTGCTTCTTGTGTTCCCCTCAGGGATTTTCATGCATTCCTGTCTCACATTGAGGTCTTTCATCCATTTTCAGTTTATTATTGTGTGAGGTGTAAGGAAATTGTCCAGTTTCATTCTTCTGCATGTGGCTATCCAATTTTATCAACACCCATATGTTGAAGAGACTGTCTTTTTTCCATTGAACATTCTTTTCTGCTTTGTCGAAGATTAGTTGGCCATGTAATTGAGGGTCCATTTCTGGGTTCTATTCTGTTCCATTGATCTATGTGTCTGCTTTTGTTCCATTACCATACTGTCTTGATGATTACAGCTTTGTAATAGAGCTTGAAGTCTGGAATTGTGATGCCGCCAACTTTGGTTTTCTTTTTCAACAATCCTCTGGCTATTTGGGATCTTTGCTTGTTCCATATATATTTTAGGATGATTTGTTCCATTTCTTTGAAAAAAGTTGATGGTACTTTGATAAGAATTACATTAAACGTGTAGATTTTTCTAGGTAGCACAGACATTTTCACAATATTTTTTTCTTCCATTCCATGAGGATAGAATGTTTCTCCATTTCTTTGTGTCTTCCTCAATTTCATTCATGAGTACTTCATAGTTTTCTGAGTCCAGATTCTTTGCCCCTTCAGTTAGGTTTATTCCTAGGTATCTTATGATGTTGAGTGCAATTGTAAATGGGATTGACTCTTTATTTTCTCTTTCTTCTGTCTTGTTGGTATATAGAAATACAACTTATTTCTGCGCATTGATTTTATATCCTGATACATTAATGAATTCCTATATGAGTTCTAACAGTTTTGGAGTGGAGTCTTTGGGTTTTCCACATAAAGTATCATATCATCTGCAAAGAGTGAGAGTTGACTACTTGTTTGCCTATTCGGATACCTTTTATTTCTTTTTGTTCTGTGATGCTGAGGCTAGGACTCCTAGTACTATGTTGAATAGCAGTGGTGATAGCGGACAGCTCTGCCATGTTCCTGACCCTAGAGGAAAAGTTCTCAGTTTTTCCCCATTGAGTATGATATTCACTGTGGGATTTCAAAGATGGCTTTTATGTACCCTCTATCCCTACACTGTGAAGAGTTTGATCAGGAAGGATGCTATACTTTGTCAAATGCTTTTTCAGCTTCTATTGAGAAGATCATATGGTTCTTGTTCTTTCTTTTATTAATGTACTGTATTACATTGATTGATTTGTGGATGTTGAACCAACCTTGCAGCCCAGGAATAAATCCTACTTGGTCTGATGAATAATCCTTTTAATGTACTGTTGGATCCTTTTGGCTAGTATTTTGGTGAGTATTTTTGCATCCGTGTTCATCTAGGATATTGGTCTGTAATTCTTTTTGGTGGGGTCCTTGTCTGGTTTTGGGGTCAAGGTAATGCTGAGTTTGGAAGTTTTCCATCCATTTCTGTTTTTTGAAACAGTTTCAGGAGCATAGGTAATAATTCTTCTTTAAACGTTTGGTAGAATTCCCCCCGGGAAGCTGTCTGGCCCAGGGTTCTTGCTTTTGGGGAGATTTTTGATAACTGCTTCAATCTCCTTACTGGTTATGGGTCTGTTCAGGTTTTCTATTTCTTCTTGGCTCAATTTTGTTTTAAAAATATTTTATTTATTTATTTGACAGAGAGAAACCTACAGCTAGAGAGGGAACACAAGCAGGGGGAGTGAGAGAGGGAGAAGCAGGCTTCCACCAAGCAGGGAGCCTGATGCAGGGCTCGATCCTGGGTCCCTGGGATCATGACCTGAGGCAAAGGCAGTGGCCCAACCAACTGAGCCACCCAGGTGCCCCGAGGTTTTGTGGGTTATATGTCTCTAGGAATACATCCATTTCTTCCAAATTGCTGGTGTATAGTTGCTCATAATATGCTCTTATAATTGTTTGTATTTCTTTGGTATTGGTTGTGATGTCTCCTCTTTCATTCATGATTGTATTAATTTGGATCTTTTCTCTTTTCTTTGATAAACCTGGCCAGGGGTTTATCAATCTTGTTAATTCTTTCAAAGAACCCACTCCTAGTTTTGTTGATCTGTTGTACTGTTCTTTTGGTATCTATTTCATTGTTTTCTGCTCTGATCTTTATTATTTCTCTTCTCCTGCTGGGTATAGGCTTTCTTTGGTGTTCATTCTCTAACTCCTTTAGATGTAGGGTTAGGTTGTGTACTTGAGACATTTTTTGTTTCTTGAGAAAGGCTTGTATTGCTATATACTTTCCTCTCAGGACTGCCTTTGCTCTGTCCCAAAGACTATGAACAGTTGTGTTTTCATTTTCCTTTGTTTCCATGAATTTTGTTTATTTCCTCTTTAATTTCCTGGTGACCCATTCATTCTTTAGTAGGATCCTCTTTAGCCTCCCTGTGTTTGAATTCTTTGCAACTTTTCTCTTGTGGTTAAGTTTTAGTTTCAAAGCATTGTGGTCTGAAAATATGCAGAGAATGATACCAATCTTTTTTACTGGTTGAGAACTAATTTGTGATCCAGGATGTGATCTATTCTGGAGAATATTCCATGTGCACTAGAGAAGAACGTGTATTCTATTGCTTTGGGATGGAATGTTCTGGATATATCTGTGATGTCCATCTTATCCAGTGTGTCATTTAAAGCTTTTACTTCCTTATTGATCTTTTGCTTAGATGATCTGTCCATTTCAATGAGGGGGTGTTAAAAGTCCCCTACTATTATTGTATTATTCTCAATTTGTTTCTTTGATTTACTTATTAATTGGTTTATATAGTTGGCTGCTCCTTTATTTAGTGGCATGTATATTTAAAATTGTTAGATCTTCTTGTTTGGATAGATCCTTTAAGTGTGATATAGTGTCTTCCTCATCTCTTAGTATAGTCTTTGGCTTAAAATCTGATTTGTCTGATATCGGGATTGCCACCCTACCTTTCTTTTGATGTCCACTAGCATGGTAAATTGATTTCCACCCCCTTAACTTTAAATCTGGAGGTGTCTTTGGGTCTAAAATAAGTTTCTTGGAGACAGCATATTGATGGGTCTTGATGTTTTATTATTATTTTTTTAATCCATTCTGATACCCTGTGTCTTTTGATTGGGGCATTTAGCCCATTTACCCATACATTTACCCATACATTCAGGGTAACTATTGCATATACCCATACATTCAGGGTAACTATTGAAAGATATGAATTTAGTGCCATTGTATTGCCTGTAAGGTGACTGTTACTGTGTATTGTGTCTGTTCCTTTCTGGTCTATTCCTTTTAGGCTCTCTTGTTGCTTAGAGGGCCCCTTTTAATATTTCCTGGGCTGGTTTGGTGTTTGCAAATTCTTTTAGTTTTTGTTTGTTCTGGAAGATTTTTATCTCCTCTTCTATTTCCAATTACAGCGTACCTGGATATAATATTCTTGGCTGCATATTTTTCTCATTTAATGCTATGAATATATCATGCCAGTCCTTTCTGGCCTGCCAAGTCTCTGTGCATAGGTCTATTGCCAATCTAATATTTCTACCATGGTATGTTACAGACCTCTTCTCCTTAGCTGCTTTCAGGATGCTCTTTGTCACTGAGACTTTTGAGTTTCAGCATTTTTATTGATTTTAAGGGGGGTTCTCTGTGCCTCCTGGATTTGATGCTTGTTCCCTTCATCAAATTAGGAAAATTCTCTGCTACAATTTGCTCCAATATACCTTCTGCGCCTTCTCTCTTTCTTCTTTTTCTGGGATCCCAATTATTCTAATATTGTTTCATCTTATGGTATCACTTATCTCTCGAATTCTTCCCTTGTGGTGCAGTAGTTGTTTGTCTTTTTCTCAGCTTCTTATTTTCCATCATTTGGTCTTCTACATCACTAGTTCTCTCTTCTGCCTCATTTATCTTAGCAGTAAGAGCCTCCAGTTTTGATTTCACCTTATTAATAGCTTTTTTGATTTCAACTTGGTTATATTTTAGTTCTTTCATTTCACTAGAAAGGGATTTTATTTCTCCATAAATGGATTCCCTACTATCTTCCGTGTATTTTTCAAGCCCAGCTAGCACCTTGATAATTGTCATTCTGAACTCTAGGTCTGACATCTTACTAATGTCCCTATTGATTAGGTCCCACCTGTTGGTATTGCCCCTTGTTCTTTTTTTGAGGTGAGTTTTTCCACCTTGTCATTTTATACAGATAAGAATAAATGAAGGAGAGAACAAAATAGTAAATGGGCAACAACGACCCCAGAAAAATATACACTAATCAAATCAGAAGAGACTGGATCTGGGGGGAGAAGAAAGGAGGGGAAAAATCTATATCTATATATATATCCTTCTCTCTCTCTCTCTCTCTCTCTCTCTCTCTCTCAACTAGACTGGTGACTAGAACAGAGCCACATACTTTGATTTTGGGTGTATTTTGACCTGTTAGAAGAAACTGCTTCCCAAATTTTAAGAAAAGAAAAACTTGCATATGTACAAAAATAAGAGTATACAGGATGGAATATGACTGTAGATGAAAATTAAAAAAGATTCTAAAAAAATAATTGATAAGTTAGTTGAAAAAAGAAAAAAGAGGGTGCCTGGGAGGCTCAGTGGGTTAAAGCCTCTGCCTTCAGCTCAGGTCATGATCTCAGGGTCCTGGGATCAAGGCCTACCTCGGGCTCTCCCCTCAGCAGGGAGGCTGCTTCCTCCTCTCTCTCTGCCTGCCTCTCTGCCTACTTGTGATCTCTCTCTCTATCTCTCTGTCAAATAAATAAATAAAATCTTAAAAAAAAAAAGAAAAAAGAAAAAAGAGGAAAGAATGTGATGTGGCTGGAGACTAGAACAAAGACATGTGCTAGATTTATTATATATTTTGATCTAATAGAAGAAACAGTATCCCAAAATTTTAAAGAAAGAAAAACATATATGTATACAAAAATAAGCTCAAATACAATGAAGGGATAGAATGACTTTAACAATGAAAATTAAAAAAAGATTTTTTAAAAAAGGTATTGATAAAATAGTTAAAAATGTTAAATTAAGAGAGAAAAATTTTAAAAATAGAATAAGAAAAAAATTAAATTTAAGAAATTTAACTTGAAAAACTAAAGAATCATTGGGAAAAAAGCCATGAATTCTATGTGGTGCATTCCCCTAGCTCTGGAGTTGCTCAGGTCTCATTGATTAATGACCTTGGTCTTGGCTGGATGTTCTTGCTGATCTGGGGGAGGGACTTGTTGTATTCATTCTCAAATGTCTTTGCTGGAGACAGAATTGTACCACCCTTGCCAGGGGCCAGGGTAAGCAATCTGCTCAGTTTGGCTCTGTGTAGCTTTTGTTCCCTGAATGCTTCCTGAACAGCTTTGGAGGACAGGAACAAAGATGGTGGCCTCCCAATTTCTGGCCCAGAGCAGCTGAGAGCTCGGTGCCTCACTCTTCAGTGTGCCCTCAGAGAAAAGCAGTCAATCAAACCTGTCTCTCTGGTCTCCGGCTGCACTCTGCACTCACCCAGCCTGTGACTGAGCATTTCTATCTCTGGCACATGGCCCCGTTTGGAGTCCCCAAACCCAGCAGATTCCTGCAGTGCGCTTCTGCACTGCTCCTCCCGGGTGGAGGAAGAAGGGGGAGGTCTCCCCAGATTGGCCACTTCTGGGGTCTTGAAGAGCAGTGGCCCGACTGTGCCTCGGATCATGGTTTGAGGTAACCCCGAGCTGAAAGCCCCCTCATTGGCTCCGTCTCTGCAGCCATCTTTCCCTCTCTGATACCTGGGAGCTCTGCTGCGCTCAGGCACCTCAGGTCCTTCTGTGACCCTGCGCATCCTGAGACCACACTGTCCCAGCAAGGGTTCACCCCTCTGTTTAGCCTCTAGTGCGATGTCCCTCAGTGGAGCAGACTTCTAAAAGTTCTGATTTTATGCTCCACTGCTTCATTGCTGGTTGGGAGCCGGCCCCTCCCCTGCAGTCTGTCTTCCCAAATGTAATCTTGGATTCACTTCTGCACACATCCTACCTTCCAGAAAGTGGTTGCTTTTCCATTCCTAGAATTGCTGCTTTTCTTCTCTTCAGTCTCCTATTTAGTTTGTAGGTGTTCCAACTGCTTTGATAACTAGCCGAACTCCTGGGACCTGATGATATCTAGGTCTCCTACTCCTCTATCTTGCTCCTCCCCTCCTGTTCATATTTTCTATTTCATCTTAACTCAGACTTCAGAGTGTATGTTCCTAATAATTTATCCATTTCTTCTAGGCTGTCTAATTTGTTGGTGTATTATTGTTTATACTAGTCTTTTATGGTCTTTTGCATTTCATTTTTTATTGTTTTGTATTTCATTTTTTTATCCTCTTTTGTAACATGTCCCTTCATTTTTTTTAATTTTATTTATTTGGGAGAGAGAGAGTGAAAGAGAAATAAGCAGGGTGAGGGGCAAAGGAAGAAGTAGGCTCTCCACTGAGCAGAGAGCCTGATGTGGGGCTAGATTCTGGGACTCTTGGATCATGACCTGAGCTGATGGCAGATGCTTAACTGACTGAGCCATCCAGGTGCCCCATCTCCCTTCATTTTTGATTTTAGTAAAGGCTTATCAATTTGTCTTTTCAAAAAAGTTTTTTTTAGATATAAACTTTTTAGTTTGATGGATTAAATAAAACAAGATCAAAAGAGGAAAAGATTAGTATATTGTAGGATAAGAGATAAAGAGACTCAAGATAAAGAAAGGGAAAATTGGGTGGAAAAAATCATGGAGGAGGGAATAAGAGATAATAGTAGAAGTGTTATGGAGACTTACCAGTAAATTGCACCACTACTACAAATTCTGACAGGGTATGAAAACAAGATAAGTTTTGTGTAGACTAGCAGAATAAGAATTTATGTCTATCATATCACTTTGATTTCTTCATACATTATAATCCTCTTTTTAACTCCTCACTGTGTTCAGCATAGTGATTTATCAAATAGTTTGTAATAGTGGCAGATAAATTTTGAAAAATTATGTGAATAAAACCTCAAGATGTCACATTAGCTTGTTATTGCAGATCTATCCCAAGAAAACCAATAACTTTGTTTCACATAAGGATAAAATCCCCAGATTTTTCCCTTCTATCAAATACTGTTAAATAGAGCCTTGGGGTGCCTGGGTGGCTCAGTCCTTAAAGGTCTGCCTCCGGCTCGGGTCCTGATCCCGGAGTCTTGGGATCAAGCCCTGCATCAGGCTCCCTGCTCAGTGGGAGGCCTGCTTCTCCCTCTCTCACTCCCCCTGCTATGTTCCCTCTCTAGCTGTGTTTCTCTCTGTCAAATAAATAAATAAAATCTTAAAAAGAAAAAAAAAGTAGAGCCTTACTTACACTACATGTGTCTTTAGCAACAGAATGATTTTTACCCGGGACCATTAGCAACTGCTTCCTCTTCATGTAGTCATCCAGTAGAAAACTAGTTGTTATTATTTTTTTCCACTCTCAGTAGATTGAAACTCAAAAATTGTCTGAAAGTTTACAAAAAGAACAGCATAAAGATAATTCTGTTAAATACCACCTAGTGTTATGTTGAATGACATAATTGTTGCTATACTTAAAATATATTCTTTATCTTTAAGATTTTTAAAATTTATTTATTTTACAGAGAGAAACACAGCCAGAGAGGGTATACAAGCAGGGGAGTGAGAGAGGGAGAAGCCGGGTTCCTGCTGAGCAGGGAGCCTGATGCAAGGCTTGATCCTGGAACTCCGGGATCATGACCTGAGTCAAAGGTAGATGCTTAACAACTGACCCACCCAAGCGCCCCACTTAAAATATATTCCTTAAAAAAATTAGCAACAATAACATCTTGAAAATGAATAAAACTAGAGAATATAGAGTTAACAGTGATGATTTGTTTGTAGGATTACAGTTTCAAAATATCCATCTGAATACAGTACATTTAACTTGATTTATTTTCACCTGGAAGTTTCCAAGCATTGTTTGCAGAAACTGATACTTAATTGGGCATTTGACCATTATGCAACTGCTGTTGTGAATTATATAAACTCGTTTGTATTAATTATCTATCTTGTAGTTCTCTGTTATGCCAGCAGGGGTCATACGTAACATTATAAATCCTGAATGGATGGGGAAATTGATAGCAGTTTCAGCATCTAAGTACTGAATTTAATCATATTTTAGTAACTAAAAGACAAATGAAATATAATACAAGATATTAATGAATATTTATCACAAACTATTTTTCTTACAATAGCACTTTGTTTTTCTGGAGAGTCATATTACAAGTATCCAAACATCTTTTCAAATGTGCAATTCATTCTGAAAACCATGGAAATTGTGTGCAAAAGAGAATTCCTTTGTGGATTAAATTCCAGCCCTGTGGAAAAGAAGAAAAGTTATAAGAACATAGATTCTGATATGGTGAGTATATCCTAATGCATAATGAGTCAGATAATATTGATATGATTAAATAATTATGCTTACCAATACTGTAACATTGTTTTTCGCGTTCCCCGCCAGCAGAAAAGATGCAACACACAGGTCGATGTTGAAGCTCCCGTTTATTCTCCGGTTCCTCCCCCTCTCGTCTCTCCTCTGTCCTCTCCCGTTGTCTCCTGACATCTCCCATCTTCTCTCCTCTCCCACCTCGCAATCTCGCCGCCTCCCTCCTCTTACCACCTCGCTGCCTTGCCGTCTGGCCCGCCTTACGTTGTCTCCTCTCAGGAAGCTTTCTAGCCCCTTTTTATATAGTATCCCAGCCAATCAGAGAGGAGATCACGTGGGGCGTGGACTGCACGGCCAGCAGGCATTGGTGGAGTCCGGTGATCATGCACTGAGCACGGACCCACGTATGAGGCGTGCGGTCATGTGATCTTCAGGGCGGGTGCTTCCTGGAGCTGCTTCATGCGCTCGGCGCCATAGCCTCGGCAGCACCGCTGCCGGCATCCCATGTGGAGCTCTCCACAGCAGACGCAGCGCCATCTATGGGGCGTGCCCCCGACAATTGTTGAAGATGAGTTTAGCTGATGGTGAGGGTGAGGCAAGAGGAACAAATAACAAAAACACTAAACCAAATGCACAACTCCTGGACAGCAGTCAGTAGGATTAGTAGTGGGACATCAAAATGCACCACTACTACTTTAAATAGAGTAATGTCATAATACCTTTTTCCTTATAGATTCCATCTCAGCTCTTTAACTGGAAATAACAGAGCAATTTAGATTAACTTATAAATGAGGATTTTAAGTTATTACATTTGTATTAAAAGGAAAGTGCATAAAGTACATGCTATTAATGAGAACAATTGTAATACTCGATGCTTCCATAAGTCATGAAATAACATTTAAAATGCTATTAAAACAACTGAAATGTTTTTAAATGGTTCAGAATTGAGGAAATACAATAATTCCTTGTATGTGAAAAATTGTCTTTTAATTTCTAACTTGGACATTAGTGATTAACATTAGAGAAAACTGTCCCAAGCATGTAATTCCTTGGTATGTAATAAACTATGTATTATGTGAATAGAGGTATAGTGAACCAAATAATTATTCATATATGTTATAAGCTGGTGTGCCTCAGAAAAAAACAAACTTCTATCTCTGGGGCTCATATGTATTTCCTTCTCTTGCATGTACTCCAAAAGAAAGCAGTAAACACTTTCCCAAAGAAGACATATAAATTGCCAACAGACACATGAAAAAATGCTCAACATCACTCAGTATCAAGGATATACAAATCAAACCCACAGTGAGATACCATCTCACACAGGTCAGAATAGCTAAAAAGAACAACTCAGGAAACAACAGACATTGGTGAAATTGCAGAGAAAGGGGAAACCTCTTACACTGTTGGTGGGAATGCAAATTGGTACAGCCACTCTGGAAAACAGTATGGAATTTTCTCAAAGAATTAAACATAGAGCTATCCTATAATCTAGTGATTGCATTACTAGGTATTTATCCAAAGCATACAAAGAGTGATTCAAAGGGGTACATGCATCCCAATATTTATAGAAGCAATGTCCACAATAGTCAAACTATGGAAAGAACCCAGATGTCCATCAACAGATGAATGGATAAAGAAGATGTGGTATAGGAGGGTTGCCAAGAAGATGGCAGAAGGCCGGGTGACCCCATTTCGGGGAGTCCCCTGCAGTGAGCTCAATTCCTGCAAAAAATACTATAAGAACGCTGTGAGCACCCATGAAATCAGCCTGGAATGCAATATTTCACACTTCTGGATCACTATGGGGGATGAAGAGCATCAGCAAAGAGGTAGAGTGGTGTAGGAGCGATCAGGGGGATATCCAAAGACAAGGGGCATGGGAGAGGAAGCCCGCAGAGGCCACCCATTGGAAAGCAATACCCCAGCATGAAAGTGCTCTGTGTTTGGGGAACAACAGCAGATTATGGTCTGATTCAAAGCAAACAAAAACGGAGTGCCTGAGAGGCAGCTGGGGAAACGGGGATATAGATCTGTGGAGAGAAAATGCGCCCCAGTGCCGCATGAGGGAATGTGGCGGAGTCTATTTTTCCACCTCAAGGGAACGCAGCACAGTGGAGTTTATTTTTCTGTTGCAGGGGAAAGCGGCAGAGTGGAGTCTATTTTTCCACCGCTTTTCCCCCCCTTTTTTATCTTTCTTTGCACCACTGCTTTTCTCTGCTGCTTCTCCCCACCCTGTGGGCTAGGTGCGGAACCCCCAGGGAAGGCAATTTTGCAGACTTGAGTGCGACCTGCAGGGTCGTGGGACATCAGTCCCTCCGTGTGGAGGTCACCATAGAGTCCCTGGGCGGGACAAGGTCACTCGACCCAAAATTAGTTGCGGTTTCCATGGCAGTGGCTTTGGACAGACTCAAACCAGCATCTGCAGCTGTGCCCGGCTGTGATAGGGGGCCAAGGGAGAAGATTCAGGGACAGGCTATGGGCCCCCCCATCGACTAGATAGTTGCTAATTAGGGGCTCTCTCTGGGAAGGAGGGCTGGGCACAGACATCTTGCTCCAACCTGACTTCCTGAACAGCTGCAAAAAGCCTTAAAAGAACAAACCCTCCAGAGAACTAAAGCCTGACAACCTGGTTGCCATGGAGCCCAGCCCCTAGGAAGGAGGCAGGACTCACCCAGGTAGAATGGAATGAAAACCAGCATGGCAGGACCTGCCCCCGGAAGGCGACCCAGAAGCACAAGAGGACAGCACCCAAACTGTGAAACCCAATATATTAAGCTCCTGGTACTACCCAGAAAGCTGTACGCTTTATAGATACAGTTTTTTTACCTTATTTTCTTTTTTAAATTTTTTCTATTTTTACTTTTAAATTTTCTACATTAAACGTAAAAATTCATTCTCACGGTTTTAATTTTTAACCCACTTTTTATCACAACAACGTGATACTTAATACAACATTCCTTAATAATTTTTTACCTTGAAACTTTTTCAAACACATACCTGTGTTTTCTGTTGTTGTTGTTGCTTCTCATTTGTTTGTTTGTTTTTTCTTTTTTCCTCTTTCTTCTCTCTTCTTTCATTTATTTTTTCTTTTACATATACAGTTATAAGCTTCGAGGTAATCCTGCATCCCTATTCAATACTACCCCTATAAACAAACCAGTCCTAATCTCCCTATATCTTTAGAAAGTGAACTCCTCTAACAATAATGACAAACCCGGGAGGATCTGAAATACTTTCCTTGCCCACAAGGAGTGTCTGCCCTCACGTTCCCACCCTAGTCTGTCATTGTTTCTGTGTAATTGTTTTTGCCTTTGGAATATATAAATACTCGTCTTGGGGGTCTTTTGGGTTGGGCTTAGCTTTTTGATCTCTTCATTTACTCTTTTTCTTTACCCTGTAGTAGTTTTGTACCATATAAATGTTACCACTGGGCCTCACTCTGGCCAGGTTTTTTTTTTTTTCTTGCTTCCTTTCTCCCCTTTTTTCTTTCTTCTTCCCTTTCAGTGTGGAATACTGATTGCTCCAAAACCTTCCAGTGACCAATACACCTGGATAGTGGCTGATATATTTAGCTATACACCCCCCTCATCCATTCCTCACCACAATGACTCGGAGGAGGAACAACCAACAGAAGAACCACCCTGAGATTGCAAGCCCGGTCACAAGATTACTGGAAATGAACATAAACAATAACAGAAATAGAATTCAAAGCAGCAATCGTCCAAGCAATGGCTAACTTGGAAAAGAACATTAGTCTCAAATGGAAACCCTAATAACAGAAGTGAAAGCTGAGGATAGAAAGGCTATTAATGAGATGCAATCTAATTTAAATATGCTAATAGCTAGAGTAAGTGAAGCTGAAGATAATATTAGTGATTTAGAAGAGAGATGGATTAAGAAGGAGGAGCAAGAGAAGACTTGGAGCAAAGAGCTAAAATCCCATGAAAACAGAATAAGGGACATAAATGATGCCATGAAATGCTCCAGTATCAGAATTATTGGAATCCCTGAAGGAGTTGAGAGAGAGAGAAGCCTAGAAGATATAATTGAACAAATCATGGATGAAAATTTCCCTAATCTGGGGAATGAAACTAATGTTGATGTTCTAGAGGCAGAGAGGAGATCCCCCCAAGATCAAGGAGGCCAGAAAAACCTCCAGGCACATAAATGTGAAATTCATGAATCATAAAACCAAGGAATACGTCTTAAGGGCAGCTAGGGAGAAGCGATCCCTTACATTTAGAGGGAGGACCATCAGAATAACGTCAGACTTTTCCACAGAAACCTGGCAAGCCAGAAGGGGCAGGCAAGACATATTCAGGAAATTACAAGACAAAAATATACAACCAAGGATAATGTACCCAGCAAGGCTGACTTTCAGAATGGAAGGGGAGATAAAGAGCTTCCAGGACTGCCAGGGACTAAAAGATTATGCAACCACCAAACCAGCACTACAAGAAATACTAAGAGGGGTTCTATAAAAGAGAAAGGAACCCAAGAGTGACACAGAACAGAAATTTACAGAGGTAATCTATAGAAACATGAACTTCACAGGCAACATGATGTCAATAAAAACATATCTATCAATAATCACTCTCAATGTGAAAGGCCTAAATGCTCTAATAAAAAGGCACAGGGTTGCAGACTGGATAAACGACAGGACCCATCCATATGCTGTTTATAAGAGACACATTTTGAATCTAAGGGCACTTCCAGATTGAAAGTGAGGGGATGGAGGACCATCTTTCATGCCAATGGACCTCAAAAGAAAGCTGGGGTAGCGATTCTCATATCAGACAAATTGGGTTTTCATCTAAAGGCAGTAGTCAGAGACACAGAAGGACACTACATCATTCTCAAAGGGTCTATACACCAAAAAGATCTAACAATTGTAAATATTTATGCCCCCAACATGGGAGGAGCCAACTACGTAAGCCAACTGTTAAGCAAAATAAAGAGTCATATTGATATGAACACATTAATTGTAGGAGATCTTAACATACCACTGTCAGCAATGGACAGATCATATAAACAGAAAATCAACAAAGAAACAAGAGCCTTGAATGACACATTGGACCAGATGGATCTCATGATGGATCCCATAGATATATTCAGAACATTCCACCCTAAAACAGCAGAATACTCATTCTTCTCAAGTGCACATGGAACTTTCTCCAGAATAGACCACATAGTACGTCACAAATCAGGGATCAACCAATACCAGAAGATTGAGAATATCCCTGCATATTCTCTGACCACAATACCATGAAACTGGAACTTAACCACAACAAAAAGGTCAGAAAAAATCCAACACTTGGAAGCTAAAAACAATCCTGGTCAAGAATCTATGGATCAACCAGGAAATCAAAGAAAACTGAAACACTACATGGAAATCAATGAGAATGAAGACACATTGATCCAAAACCTATGGGATACAGCAAAGGCTGTCCTAAGGGGAAAATATATAGCCATCCAAGCCTCACTTACTCTCATTACACCTTAAAGAACTGGAAAATCAACAAAAAATTAAACCAACCCCTCACACAAGATGGTAAATAATTAGGATTAGAGCAGAGATGAATGAATCAGAAACTAGAGATATGGTAGAACACATCAACGAAACTAGAAGGTGGTTCTTTGAAAGAATTAATAAGATCAATAAACCATTGGCCAAACTAACCCAAAAGAAATGGGAGAAGACCCAAATTAATAAAATTATGAATGAAAGGGGAGATATCATGACTAACACCAAGGAAATAGAAACAATCATCAGAAATTACAATTGACAATTATATGCCAATAAGTTTAACAACCTAGAAGATATGGATACATTCCTAGAAACCTATAAACTTCCAAGACTGAAACAGGAAGACATTGACAATTTGAATAGACATATATCTAGTAATGAGATTGAAGCAGTGATCAAAAACCTCCCCAAAAACAAGAGTCCAGGATGAGATGGATTCCCTGGGGCATTCTACCAAACACTCAAAGAAGAAATAACACTTATTCTCCTGAAGCTGTTTCAAAAAATAGAAACAGAAGGAAAACTTCCAGACTCTTTCTATGAAGCAAGCATTACTCTAATCCCAAACCAGACAAAGACCCCATCAAAAAGGAGAACTTCAGACCAATATCTCTGATGAATACGGATGCCAAGATTCTCAACAAGATCCTTGCTAACAGGATCCAACAATACATTAAAAAGATTATCCACCATGACCAGGTGGGATTTATCCGGGGGATGCAAGGGTAGTCAACACTAAAAAATCAATCAACACAATAGAACAAATCAATAAGAGAAGAGAGAAGAACACATGCTACTCTCAATTGATGCAGAAAAGGCATTTGACAAAATACAACATCCGTTCCTGATCAAAACTCTCCAAAGTATAGGGATAGAGGGAACATTCCTCAACCTCATAAAATATCTATGAAAAACCCACAGCGAATATCATTCTCAACAGGGAAAAACTTACAGCCTTCCCTCTGAGATCAGGAACAAGAAAGGATGGCCACTGTCACCACTACTGTTCAACATAGTGTTAGAAGTCCTAGCAACAGCAACCAGACAACAGAAAAAAATAAAGGTATTCAACTTGGCAAAGAAGAAGTCAAACTCTCTCTCTCTTTGCAGATGACATGATACTTTATGTGGAAAATCCTAAAGACTCTAACCCCAAACTACTAGAAATCATACAACAATTCAGTAATGTGGCAGGATACAAAATCAATGCACAGAAATCAGTTGCGTTCTTATACACTAACATTGAAAATATAGAAAGGGAAATCAGAGAATTGATTCCGTTTACTATAGCACCAAAAACCATAAGATACTTAGGAATAAACCTAACTAAAGAAGTCAAGGATCTGTACTCGAGGAACTACAGAACACTCATGAAAGAAATCGAAGAAGACACAAAAAGATGGAAGAGCATTTCATGCTCATGGATCGGAAGAATAAACATTGTTAAAATGTCTATACTGCCCAGAGCAATCTATACTTTCAATGCCATTCCGATCAAAATCCCACCAACATTCTTCAAAACATTAGAACAAACAATCCTAAAATTTATATGGAACCAAAAAAGACCCCGAATCGCTAAGGAATTGCTGAAAAAGAAAAACAAACCTGGGGGCATCTCGTTACCTGACTTTAGACTTTATTACAAAGCTGTGACTACCAAGACAGCATGGTACTGGCACAAAAACAGAGAAATAGACCAATGTAACAGAGTAGAGAGTCCAGATATAGACCCACGCATCTATGGGCAAATCATCTTTGACAAAGCAGGAAAAAATATCCAGTGGAAAAAAGACAGTCTCTTCAATAAATGGTGCTGAGAAAATTGGACAGTTATGTATGGAAGAATGAAACTAGACCATTCTCTTATGCCACACACAAAGATAAACTCGAAATGGATGAAAGACCTCAATGTGAGGCAGGAATCTATCAAAATCCTAGAGGAGAACATAGACAGTAACCTGTGACATTGGCCACAGAAACTTCTTTCAAGACACGTCTCCAAAGGCAAAGGAAACAAAAGTGAAAATGAACATTTGGGATTTCATCAAAATAAAAAGCTTCTACACAGCAAAGGAAATAGTCAACAAAACAAAGAGGCAACCCATGGAATGGGAGAGGATTTTTGCAAATGACACTACACACAAAGGGCTGATACCCAAGATCCATAAAGAACTACTCAAACTCAACACCCAAAAAGAAGATGAATACATCAAAAAATGGGCAAGAGACATGAAGAGGCACTTCTCCATAGAAGATATACAAACGGCTAACAGACACATGAAAAAATGTTCATCGTCACGAGCTATCAGGGAAATTCAAATCAAAACCACACTGATATACCACCTCACACCAGTCAGAATGGCCAAAATTAACAAGACAGAAAACAACAAGTGTTGGAGAGGCTGCAGAGAAAGGGGAACCCTCTTATACTGTTGGTGGAAATGCAAGTTGGTGCAGCCACTTTGGAAAAAAGTGTGGAGATTCCTTAAAAATTTAAAAATAGAACTACCCTATGACCCTGCAATTGCACTACTGGGCATTTACCCCAAAGATACAGATGTAGGGAAAAGAAGGACCATATGTACCCCAATGTTTATAGCAGCAATGGCCACAATCTCCAAACTATGGAAAGAGCCAAGGTACCCTTCAATAGATGAATGGATAAAGAAGAGGTGGTACATATACACAATGGAGTACTAAGCCTCCATCAGAAAGGATGAATACCCAACTTTTGTAGCAACATGGACTGGATTGGAAGAGATTATGCTGAGTGAAATAAGCTAAGTAGAAAAAAGTCAAGTATCACATGGTTTCATTTACTTGTGGTGCCTAAGGGGTAATATAGAGGACAGTAGGAGAAGGAAAGGAAATGGCAAGTAGGGTAATTCAGGGAGAGAAACAAAACTTGAGAGACTTTGGACAGAGAAACAAACTCAGGGACTTGGAGGAAGGGGGTGGGGAGATGGGAGACCCTGGTGGTGTGTACTGAGGGCACCTATTGCATGGAGCACTGGGTGTGGGGAATGGGCAATGAATCTTGGAACACTGAAAAAATAAAATAAATTTAAAGTATAAATAAATAAATAAATAAAGAAAGAAAGAAAGAAAGAAAGAAAGAAAGAAAGAAAAATAAAGAAAGAGAAAGAAAGAATATGTATACCTTTTAAAGAAAAAAAAAGATGTGGTATATAAGTACAATGGAATATTTTTCAGCCATCTAAAAATTAGTCAGCAAGAATGAGAGAATGAAATCTTGCCATTTGTTTTATTTTACTTCTTAGTCCTTTTATTTTTAAATATATTACATATGTTAAAGACAATAAAATTAAGCCGTATAAAAATACAAAGAACCCCAAGTCCCACCATCTAGATAAAACATCATTATCCTCCTCCCTAATGAACTCTTGCTATTTGTAACAACATGGTTGGAACCAGAGGGTATTAGGCTAAGTGAAATAGGTCAGAGAAAGACAAATACCATATGATTTCACTCATGTGGAATTTAAGAAAAAAACAGATGAACATAGGCGAAGGGAAGGAAAAATAAAATAGATAAAACAGAGAGGGAGGTGAACCAAAAGAGAATCTTAACTATAGGAAACCAACTGAAGGTTGCATGAAGGGAGGAGCTGGTTGGAGAGATGGGGTAATTGTGTGATGGACATTAAGGAAGGCATTTGAAGTAATGAGCATGTGCTGTTGTATGCAACTGATAAATCACTAAATCCTACCTCTGAAACTAATAATATGGTATATGTTAATTAAATGGAATTTAAATAAAAAATTAAAAGAAAGATGCTATCTAAAAAGAAAAGAAAAAGAAATCTATCTGTTCTTGTCTCTGTTGGTATACAAAAGCTATGAGGAAATGGAAGGTTCTTGCAGTTCAGCTTTGCCTGAACTGGAAAGGGCAAAATGTCAACACATAAAAAGAATATATCTGCTTAGGGCTGCCTGGATGGCTCAGTTGGTTAAGTGCTGGCCTCTTAGTTTTGGCTCAAGTCATGGTCTCAGAGTCCTGAGATAGAGCCCCATGTCCATCTCTCACTGTCCATCTCTGCCTGCCCCCCCGCCGACCCCCTTCTGTCCCTCAGTCTCGAGCTCTCTCTCTCAAATAAATTTTTAAAAATCTAAAAAAAAAAGTTTCTGCTCAGAGTGGGACAAGTCACTAAGTCTCTGTGCCTTTTTCCACAAGGAACAAAGAGCATAGTTTCAATCTTCTAAGTTCCGTTTCAGCTCTATACCTCTGATTCTGTGAGGGGATTATAACAGATTTTAGCCTATCAGATTTATTGCTCCCCCTTTTTTCCTCTCATTCCCACACAATATAAAGAATTTGAAAGGTAGTATAGTCACAATGCTACTAAAATTTCTGGTTTGGCTAGCTAATTCAGTGCTTAATTACATGTTTGGACATTGTTCCCCAGTTTCAGCTCAATTTCTTCAGTATAGCTTGGTCTAAGCCAGCCTCTCCAGTTCACTTGAGTACTTACCCTTCAATACCCATCTCTCTCACCTTCTGGGAGAAGATAGGAGGAATCAGAGAGGAAAATGAGAATATAAACAGTACATCTGTATTCATCCCCCTCCTTTCTTTGTTATTGATATGCCACAATGGAGGATTTGAGGATTTATTCCTACAGCCCTCATTCTCCAGTAATGCTAAAAGGTCCATGATAGCCTATTTTGGCCATTGCAAAATACTTTGCTTTTACTATATTTATCAGCATTCGAATAAAAGCATTAGCATTTAATTTGTTTTCCAAGTGCTGCCATAAAATTGCTGAAAAGATAAAGTATTCTATAGGATATACATGTTAAGATACACACAATATGGGTATTGGTTGTATTTAAGAATAGGAAATTTCCTTTCCCTGCTGCTAGAACCCATTTCTTCTTTTAATATCCTTTAAAGGTGATCCAGATGCAAGGTTTCCATTGACTTTGACAAATGGTGCACTTTAATTAGCTCTGTGGCTCTCAGAGCCAGAACCTGGACTGAGTTTTCCACTCTGTCTGTTGCTCACTAGCAGGGCTGAATTTGCCGAGTACAGTTGTCACATGATAATAACAACATAGTTTTTTTGGAGATAGTAGATTAAGCTCAACTGAAATGTAGTGGGCCCTTTACTAAATAGCTGCATCTGTCTCAAATTACAAATAGTTTTCTGAAAACTAGGAAACACAGAGTTTACATTCAAGTGTGATTAGCAATCTCATCCTCTAATGCTTTAAGTACTTAGGAAGCCAAAGTCATCTAAATTTGGGACATTTGTGCTATACTACAGTTGTACATGGTTAGTAGGATTGGGTTAGACTGAGACATAGTTTCTTTAAAATGTCAAACAGTATCCTATGATTCATGTCCTATTGTCTAAGTAGCACATTTGTGTTGAGAGGTCCTTTCGTGACAATGTCAATCATCCCCCAAATGACCGAAGACAACAATGAAACTCAAAAAGCTGTCTCTGAACAGCCAAAATACAGCCCATTCTTCAAGCCTTATTTCTGTTATAAAAGAGCATCTGGTCTGATATTCGGAGCTTGTGTACTCAAATTTGCATAAAATTCAAGCTGATGTGGTTATCTGAAATTTCAGCCAACACTAGATTAATAGCACTTTTGTAGGTGGACTTCTCAAAGTAGGTATTGTACAGATTGTAACTGATAACTTGTTGGAGGACATAATCAAGAGGATGGGGTCACTGGTTGACCCATGAGTTGGACCTGAGCAATCTGAGGCTCCTCCTTGGAATGCGTGTTCTGCTCATTCTTCCCAGAGCTGGAGCCATTTCAAGGAGGTATCCTTGAAAGAGCCATGTCTTCTTGGGGCCATGACTGAACCCAGTTAAGGCCTCCTATAAACCTTAAGATTCAGGTGGGTGCAGAAAGTTGCTTGTCATGCAGTCACCTAAGTCAAGCTTCCTAAGTTCTGTGGCTTATTAGACCTATCACCTACCAATCTGGAGTGGTCTGTCTCTTTCTTTAATCTCTGCTTGGCCTCTGTATACAAGATCCAATTTGCAAAGGAGCATAATCCAAAGCTGGGAAGCAAGGCAGGGAGATGAAAGAACTATAGGAAGTGGTCATAAAGCCAAGAAAAAAAGGAAAGAAGGAAGAGAGGAAGGAAAGGAAGGAAAGAAGGAGAGAGGGAAGAGGGTAAAAAGAAAAAGTTCTCTGGGAATCATTTAATGCTCTGCTCTGTGTTTTTCAAATTGTGTTAGAAGAGTCCTCTCAACTTTTGTTTTTTTAAGATTTTATTTATTTATTTGAGAGCAAGAGTGAGAGAGAAATAGAGAATGCATAAGCAGGGGGAGGAGAGGGACAAGTAGACTCCTCACTGAGCATGGAGCCCATCTTAGGGCTTGATCTCAAGACCCTGAGATCATGACCCAAGCCAAAATCAAAAGCTTAAGCTTAACCACAGGTACCCTATCTGATGTTATTTTAAAATAAAGCTTTTCTTTGGAATATTCTAACATTCTAAACATTGGCTTGTTTTCATTTGCCTTTCTGAGTGATTATTCCCCACAGTCAGTAGCCTTGTACAGAAACCTTATCTTATGCATGACTTTTATCTCTAGCATCTGTGTTGCCAACATAAAAATAGATCAATATGCTGCTGTGGGATTTAACTAAGCAGTTTACTAGAAACTTAATATACCTTAGTAAAAATTTATATATGAATTTCTGGCCTTTCAACTTAATATTTAATACGACAGTTATCTTTAAATTGTAGATCTGGTGATGTTTCTATAATAAATGAGGATTATAAAGCCTTTTGGTATCTCTTTAAGTGTTTCTTTTGAGCATAAAAGAATGAAACATTAAATACATATCACAAGATGTGTATTTGAATCTGTATTGTTGGAAACAATTCAATGAGAATGCTATGTTATCACTGTCTAACAATAAAACCAGGTTTCTTTATACCAGTTACTTTAGTAGACCAGTTAAATCTATGAAACTGTTAGGAAGCATTTCAAGAAAAAACAGTTAACAGCCCATTTTTTCCACATTTTAAAAACTTAATTTCCTGTTTGATCATTGTTCAACTTTTCCCTGGCCTCTCCTCTTTGGGTATCAGGAAGAACTAAGTTGTATAGGGTCTAAGAATTGTTCTAATACTTATCCCGTAGTGGATATAGGATTTTTGTCATAGTGTGGAACTGATGTCCTTGAACACAAGGGACCCATGTGAAAAGAATTAAGCCATTCAGGTTCAGTTTAACAATTGAAGGGAAGCAAAATTTGCTGCCCCAAAATATGGCTCTTTGGGATAAGGATTATTTTAGGCTGGTTATTTTTAAGAAATCACAGACACAGCAGAAAAGTGAGTAAAAGTTACCCTTTTAACTGGATTGGAAGAGATTATGCTGAATGAAATAAGCCAAGTAGAGAAAGTCAAGTATCACATGGTTTCACTTACTTGTGGTGCATAAGGGGTAATATAGAGGACAGTAGGAGAAGGAAAGGAAATGGGAAGTAGGTTAATTCAGGGAGAGAAACGAAACATGAGAGACTTTGGACACAGGAACAAAGTGAGGTACTTGGAGGGAGGGGGTGGGGGGATAAGAGAGCCTGGTGGTGGGTACTGAGGGCACCCATTGCATGGAGTACTGGGTGTGGGGAATGGGCAATGAATCTTGGAACACATTTTAAGAGAAGTCTCCATTTTTATGGATGTCTCCCTCTCTGTACTAAGAGGATGACTCTAAATCTCTAGAAACTCTTACCAGTGGAGAAGGCAATGATAACTCTGCATATCAACCTTACCCTTGTTTTCTAGGCTGTTCTTGTTGACCATCCATAACTGTCCATCCCTCCTTTTTGTCTTTAGCTAGAGAAGTTATATAAGCTAATAGATTAATTTTGAAAAGTATTTTGAAAGGTATTCCTGGGTCTCTCCCATGTGTATAGGAGGTATACATGTTATTAAACGTCTATTTAGTTTTCTCTTGTTAATATATCTTTTTTATTAGAGGGGGTGCAAAGGTCTCAGCCAAGAACCTGGAAATTTATTTTCCTAGAGGAAAATTATTTTTCCTCCCCCACACTATATATATTTATAAAAATATACTTAAGTAAATTGCTCTGTTTGGTATAACATGAAGTTTAAGAAAATAATGCATTTTCATTTGGATATTTAAAGTTTATTTTCATGTTTATTCAAGTCAGATAACTCTTTTCCAGATATATTTTTATGTTTTAATTCCAGGAACATTTGCAATTTAATCAGGGAGGATATGAAGTTAACCACCTGCTCTGGCACTGTGTTGCTGCCTGGTCATGTGTTCAGAAGAATAGTCCTCAGCTGAATAAGGTGCTCAAACATCTCATCTTTCATAAAGTGCAGCTTCAAAAGAAATGCTGGTAAGAGGGATTCTATAAATCCAAAGTAATTCACGGAGAAACCTTTGTGTTTAAATGTTAAATAACCTTTGTACTTAAATGTTAATCACACCTCAGTTGACTATGAAAATAATTTGTAATCTCAGTTCCAAATGCAAGGGCAATTTATATATTTTGTATTAGTTCATTTCATCAATAAATTGTTCCTATTTCTCTCTCATTTTTTTTGGAGTTTGCATGCATGTATTGCTTAATTTATCTTTATCAAATGAAATTTGTTATTGATAAGAAGTGCCTCCCCCATCTAAAACATCCTTCACTTTTTAAGTTGTTAAACAACAACAGTGAGATACAGTTTATTATCCTTGGAGGAAATATATTGAGATTCTGTTTCTTTATGCCTTACTTGTAAAGTAGAACAAAAATAAATCTTGACTGATAAGTGTTAGTTTCCTCCTGTACATATATTAATTTGAAAATGAAAAAGAAATCTTATATTACTACCAAAGAGGACATGTGTTCAATGGAGGGGAGAAGAATTTTAAAGGAATATTTCTGAGGAAAATGATCAGAGGAGATATTCCTTTTCAGTATTTAAAGATAATCAGAGTTTTGAATTCCTCCTGCAATGATAATGGTAATAATAATAATAGTAATAATAATAAATCTGTCATGCCATAGCCAAGTTGCAAATTCAATAATCATTGTTTTCCTAAAATTTGTTTCTGTTTTTAAGCCTCTGGCTGCCCACTCTACGCCAAAGGCCTTTGTATATGTAAATTCTAAGAATCTAGAGAATCCCTTATGAAGGAAAGGTGTTTTCCTAGTTTCATTTGGAAGTTTTTGGTATTCTAGATCAAGTAAAGATTTCTGG
Source organism: Spilogale gracilis (assembly GCA_004023965.1). NCBI lineage: Eukaryota > Metazoa > Chordata > Mammalia > Carnivora > Mephitidae > Spilogale > Spilogale gracilis. The sequence continues at coordinate 144,745 of PITA01000927.1, forward strand.
AGGATAACTTAGAGTTTGCTTAATTTCCTATAAATAGCCAAGTTCAGAAGATTGTCCTGTGATGGGACAAATCTCCTCAATATTGCAGTTAACAAAGATTGTGATTCTTTTATGTTTTAAAACTAAGGATAACATCTTAAAATAGGAAAATTACAGTGCAAGTAGAATATAATTTTAATAAGTATATATTAATGTAGAACTGATAAATAACAACAAAAATTAGAGATTCTCACTGGTGCAAAGTTTGTTATTCTGAAAGCCATGGTGATTCTTTGAGACCACTCTAACTATAGAAAATAAGTTGTAGAGGATTCATAGATAACAATTTAGTTTTCAAAAGGGTACAAAACTATTTTAGCTCTTGACTCTACCTTGATTTAAAAAATAAAATAAAATACATTTTAACATATAAAAATAAGTATTTCATGACTGTCACGTTTATTTTCTTTCTTTCTTTTTTTTTTTAGATTTTATTTATTTGACATAGAGAAACATAGCCAGAGAGGGAACATAGCAGGGGGAGTGAAGAGGGAGAAGCAGGCTTCCTGCAGAGCAGGGAGCCCAATGTGGGACTCGATCCCAGGTCTCTGGGATCATGACCTGAGCCAAAGGCAGTCCTTTAACCAACTGAGCCACCCAGGTGCCCTGTCAAGTTTATTTTCAAAGCACTCTAGTAATTATCAAATAAACAAGTTTAATGAAATACTGAGATAGTAAAAGTGGCTGATTAGGAATAGCTAATTCTGAAAGTCAAGGTATTGTTTCTTTAATCATATTTCAGTTTTACTATACTGCATCAACATTTATTTAATTTGTTAACAAATTAAACCAACCAAGGAACCACAGGCTCCAAATGTTGTCACTAGGCCCAAGTTCCCAAACTGACACATAATACATAATCTAATTGCAGTTTCAACCTCCCCAGAAATTTAGTCTTAAAAAGGTCAGCTAGGAATTTTTCAGTCTGCACCAATGATTCTACCATTTGGACCCTAAAAAGATGAGATCATTTGTGTAATGAGGACTTGCTTTTCCCCCTTAGAAAGCAGCATAACCTAGAATAACTCTTTTCTTTTGCTAATAACTTTCTTACCCCAATGACCATCCCTCTATAAAAACCCTCCAACTCCTTGGAACTCCTCTCTACTCACTAGATGGGGTGATGCCTGATTCAAGAACATTTAATAGTCAATTAGAACTTCAAATTTATTGCTTGACTTTTTTTATTTAACAGTCTTTAAGGCAGTTGTTTTTATACTTAGTATTTTACAGATTTGGGGCCATTGGAGATTTCACAAAACTGTTCTGACTTTGCTGAGAAACTGAGACCATGTTTATTAGGTTACTAGGGAGCGGAATGAGATTTTTAGAGTCCCAGTATAGCATGCTTCAGTACCTTATCCCACTATCATTCTGGCTGCACAAGTAAGGAGATAACAGTTTTGAGGCATCTTGTCACTAAATACTGACTTCTCCTTTACTGGGAAGACATGGTAGAAATCAAGTGAGGGAGGGGATGGCAGTGTTTAGACAATGCTGAATGAAAAGAGGGGTAAACTGAAAAAATTGTGAAACACAGCAATGGTTTAAAATCAAAAGGAAAAGATAATTATTTTTAAAAAACTGCTAAATAATTTTGATTCTGTGTCTTATATTTACCCTTTTATTAAAAAGGTTTTAGGGCAGGCGCCTGGGTGGCTCAGTGGGTTAAAGCCTCTGCTTTCAGCTCAGGTCATGATCTCAGGGTCCTGGGATCCAGGTCCTTGGGTCTCTGCTTGGCAGGGAGCCTGCTTCTTCCTCTCTCTCTGCCTGCCTCTCTGCCTACTTGTGATCTCTCTCTCTGTCAAATAAATAAGTAAAATCTTAAAAAAAAAAAGGTTTCAATCATTTTTTAAAGTGATGACTCTAATAAACAAAAGTGATCCTTTAATATTAAAAGGTTGATTTTTATTTTTTATTCTTTTATTTATTTTTTATTTTTTATTTTTTATTTATTTATTTATTTTTTGTTACATCTTGTTTTTTCTTTTTCTTTTTTTTTTTTTAAGATTATTTATTTATTTATTTGACAGAGAGAAACACAGCAAGAGAGGGAACACCAGCAGGGGGAGCGAGAGAGGGAGAAGCAGGCTTCCCGCTGAGCAGGGAGGCCGACGTGGGGCTCCACGTGGGGCTCGACGTGGGGCTTGATCCCGGGTCTCCGAGATCATAACCTGAGCCGAAGGCAGTCGCTCAGCCAACAGAGCCACCCAAGCGCCCCCATTTTTTATTTTTTTTAAAGATGTTATTTATTTGACAGAGAAACACAGCTAGAGAGGGAACACAAGCAGGGGGAGTGAGAGAGGGAGAAGCAGACTTCCTGCCGAGCGGGGAGCCCAATGTGGGGCTTGATCCCAGGACTCTGGGATCATGACCCAAGCCAAAGGCAGACACTCAACAGCTGAACCACCCAGGTGCCCCTAAAAGGTTGATTTTTAAAGCAATTTGCCTAAATTCAGCTAGTCAAATTTTCTGTTGTAATGATAACATTATACCAAATATTAAAGAATTAATTTTTCTTCCTACAGAGTATTTATTTATGGAATAATCTATACAGATATCCAGAAGTCATTAATTCCAGATAAAACAAAACAAACTATGATGTAATATCAAAATCAAACCAGAATGCTTTCTATTTCTGAGAGACTTATATATTGGTCTTATATACTCCTAAGACAGGGTACATGTAAAAAATTAAGAAAATGACCAGTATATTTAGAATGAAATGGAAATATTGAGGTGTTGGGCCTTGAGTAAATTGAGACTTCATCAGGATTTGCTGGACCAGATACCCTTGGGGCTGTCACACTTGGTGGAAGATAAATTTGGTGTAGTACTTGAAATTCAGTGCCAAGTGACTATTAAGAGGAGTAACCTGAACAATTTTGTTTTCCATGCATATCAGTAAAGTTACCATAATGATGAATCAATGTTCAGAGATTTAAAATGCAAAGGGAAGACCATTCAACTGATTGATCAGAAGACATTTGATTAATACTGGCAAAAATTGCTTGTGCCCATACAAGTGAGTGGTTCCCTTCTACTCATTTCTGATGTTATCCATCAGTAGATAATTCATCATGTAAATCTCTGCCCTGGTTCTTATAACCCCATTTATAAATATTATACCATAGAAAAGGAAAGAAATAGAGCAAGTGGTTTCAGCTGAGCCTGAAAAGAGCAGGTCCAGAATCCACAAACAGATTCAGGGAAGGCATCACAGAGAGAGACTGACCTCTGCTCACTAGGGGATAGGTAAAAAATCCTGCAGAAGAAATGCACAAAGACAATAAATTAATCAATAGGGTGAAGAAGTAGAGAAAAATGGACTGCATGAGCCCCTCCCAGCTGTCATGCACCAGCCTTTATCTGGGAAGTTTAGCTGCCCTGAGCTGTAGATGAGCAGCTTGCTGTAAGGCAGATTTCCATTTAATATGGTTAAATTTTATATGATGCTTCATCCTCTCAATGCTCCACCCTGTGGTTTGGCCTTTTATAAACTGCCCCATTTTCCCTGGGAAGATAGCTCAAGCCAGTGCAAAAGGCTTTCTAATCTAACATGAAAATAATGAATTGTGTTTATAATTGAATTATTAGCCAATGAAGACTGCTGAGAAATGCAGTATGACATTTCAGTAGAGCAGTATAACGTATAAAATTACATCTCCCAAAGCAAAATAGCTGATTTAATGTGCTCCATGAATGTATTCCAAAAGAGCTTGACAATTTAAAATTATATAGACATGGCAAGTGGTTTCCAGCGGTATAGTATTTTTGTTTGCATTGAAATAAGTCAGACAAGGAGTCAACTGCTTTGTATAGGCAGCAAGGTCTTACTTTCTGTCTAGATCACCAATATCCACATGCCTATTTCCTGAAACCCAGTAATTATAATGTTCACATGACAGTCTAACCAAAACCATTCAAACAACTTTTTTTGTAGGTAGTCCTCTTCCTTCTTCATGAGCTGAGATGGCAGTGTAAGTCCCTACTCTTTGGACTTATTTACTAGATTTTTAAATGTATCCTTTGATCCTCTGGGCTAAGTGTAAACATTCAGTCTCCAGCAAGAATAAATATGTAATTATGCCTTGCTAAGTTATGCTACAGTAAAAAAAACATTCAATCTCAAATCAGAAGACCTGAGTTTTAGTCCTGTCTCTTGCTACCTGTCTAATTTTGGATGAATTTCTTAACCCCTATGAACAGAGTCCAGGTAGCAGGTAAATAAATACATTAGCCACTTCAGGGAGCTTTTTGGGAGATTTAAATGAGACAAGTAATGTAAACACTTTTTATACTCGGAGTCTGCCCTACTACTTCATGTCATACTAGTTCAGATCTGAATTATTTTTTTCCTAGAGAGGCTTCTGCCTACTGAATTTTGATCTCCATATCTGACAGCTGTCCCCTCCTCAATTCAAACAAATGGCACACCCTAACTGCTGCATTTTGGAACTGTTTCCCTATTCTCTCCCTGCTCTGTCACAGCCTTGGTTTGGGCCCATATTTTCTCCTGACTCTTGGAGCTTTTCCTCTGGTCTCTTTGCCTTAAGTTTCCCCCTGAGTAATCTGTCATACTCTGCTGCCAGGGTTACAACCTAAATGTGATTATACCACTCTCTGACTTAAAATTATTTAGTAAGAATTATTTTGACACGACAGCGGTTACATCAGGGTCTCATAACTTGCCATGATTAGAAAAGAGCAAGAAGAGCATAAACAGACTGAAAGGTCCTGCTACTAGGATTCATTACCACCAACAAACCAAACAGATGAAGTGCCTGATAGGACTGGATTAATGGCGGTAACAGTTAGTGACCCTCCTGTACCTTCTCTGGTAAAGCTGCATTCCTGACTTGTCCAACCCGCCAGGCCTTCGTTCTTCCCCACTGTTAACCCTGGAGCTCCGAGAATGAAGCTCTGCCGGCAGGAGACAGAGCCCCTTTTAGCGGACATATGTAGTCCATTTTTTTCTGAGTATCAAAAATCAGACAATGGCAAGATAAATGCATTCTTCAAAGTAGTTTTCATAAATGGCCAAAATCAGGAATGAAATCCTGCCTGCCCTCTTCACGTGCAATGAAGATTGAGATTACTTGATTTGTATTAATCCCCCCTTCCTAACTATTAATATAATCTGGAGTTTCTGATAACATTAAGGCTAAATCACTATTTAAAATGTTCTATCCCCTCCTTAAAGGATGAGTTATGTATCCATATTTAACTTTAAGGGTCATATTCCTGAAATTATTTTGACTTACTAAACTTTATCTATTTTTCACACTCACTGTCAGCCTTTTACCACTAGGATTTCCCATTCTTAAGCTGTGAAATGCTAATCATTTCTTGGTTGGTTTGAGTACATTCTAAGTATGGATACAGGCAACCTATTTCATTAGGTGACCGCTTCTTATGCATAGCTCTAGGCTGAGAATAATATTTGTCACCATTCATTCCCCCTGAAAAGTATAATGTACATTTTATCTGGAAATAGGCTTCTGTGCTCACAGGTTTTTTTTTTTTTTTTTATCTAATTCCCACTTTAAATTTCTAAATGTTGCTGTGCCATTTCCTAACTTGATTAGATGTTCAAAACCCATCGACTTTTTTTTTCTATTTTATTTTCAATCCAGAATTTTTTAGGAACATCTTTGTGATTTGGCAGCCAGGATATAAAAGGCATCCTCTCTCGTTTCACTGGCCATCTTATGAAGCTGTCGAGGCCAATCCTCCACTTTACCCAGAGGAAAGCCCTGCTATGCGCAGCTGTGCGCAAATGAGCTGGTGATGGATCTGTGTCTCCTGAGGCCTTCCATTGATTATTCATCGTTCACATGCTTGGTGCACAGCTCCTGCCCCTCTGTGCTTGGATTATACATTACATTAAAGGGGAAAACCCATATATGCCTGCACTAAATTTTAATTTTTGGCTTCTCATTATTGGAAAGGTTTTCCTTCATTTGAATTCCATTTTCTTCATAACTTTAAAATCTCCAAAGTTCCTTTTTTTTTCTTTTTTGTAGTATTACAGATTTTTCTCCTTGATTCTTTTTCTTTGTTTTTTTCTTCCTTTTTTCAAAAAAGATTTTATTTATTTATTTAGAGAGCACAGAGGAAGACAGAATCTCAAGCAGACTCCCTGCTGAGTCCAGAGGCCCGGGTAGGGCTTGATCCCAGGACCCTAGAACATGATCTGAGCTGAAATCCAGAATCAGACATTAACCTTAACCGAGTGAGCCACGCAGGCATACGTGGTTGTCTCAACAGGAATTAGATAGTTCTGAGTCTCAGTTTGCCAGTTTTCTCCTTCCAAGCAACTTTTACAGTTTAACTTCCTCATCAAGGATTTGAGTTATATTTTTGTATTTTAATCTCTTTACAGTCTCTCGTTCCTTACCATACTATCTTTCATCTCAGTATCAAGGCTTTTCATTGTCTTTTCTTTTATTCAGCTTTGTTAAAGGCAGTTAAGAGTTTTATAAAAATATCTTCTGGTCCCTGTAAGAAATCATTTTCAGAGCTATGATCCTCTCTAAATATTCATACCAGTATTCTCTTCAGTTCTTGCTTTAATATTCTCCATTTTCTATTTTTCTTATCTCATTACCCAGGAGAAATCTTCAAAAACTTGGTATTTTAAAGCAAGAGGTTTGTATTCACAGTATACATAACTGAGTTATTAAATGCTGCAACACTCAACATGCACTATCATTAGGGACTTTCCTGTATTCTTCCTACTTTTTGATATTCTACTTTGGAGGAGAAAATGCCCTCCCACGTTCCCATTATAATGCTCCTCCTCCTCCCTGCCTCCCACACACATTGCCACAGCCGTGTTTTCCATTTTCATTTTCACCATTTTTGGCATCTGGAAGTTGCCAGATGAGAGATGAGGATGAAGCACAGAAATAATACTCTGTCTCCTTAAAAACTCAGTCCTCCAAAGTAAGGGACTGGCTTTACTTTTTTTCTGAATCAATGAAAAATCACCATAGGTAGCAGAGATCATTTTTTTCCCTTTTAAGTTTTGTTGGGGACACAAGGCTGTTGTATTTCACTAAGTGGAATGTGTGTACTCCTTGTTGCTGTTCTTACTCCAGTTCCTTCAATTTTATGATTTGTGGAAATTCCCTATAAGTTGCTGCTCTTAGTGACTTCTCTTTCATTTAGTCTTTAATTTTTAGGGTTGTATGGATTTTAATATTGTCAATGTTTTCTGGGTATCTATTGAAAGACTGAAATAACCCTATGTAAGCGTTGTGACTGGGAAACCTTTTAATTCCATCTTTTAAAATTGCAATTTGGTCACTGAAGAAATCGATATAGAGGAGCAAGGAGAAACTAGGGAAACTGTATTGAATGCTGATGTTCCTAACCTTTTTATAAGGCTGTATAGATAGATAGGTCAGTAGCTTTTTATGAAGCCTCTTATTATTATATTTTAGCTTATCTATCATCTAAATATTCATTTTTTGGATATATTTTAGCTGATTTATATTAGTGTAGAAGGAAGAGGGGGCTGGAGAAAGGCTAGCTGAGGTTCACCCTGGGATCTGGTACTATTTACCTGTGTGCAGTGGTTCACATTAATTTTAAATTAAAAAAAAATTTAAATAAAATGACTCAAGTAACTATGTTATTTGGGACAAGCCAGTAAACCTCTGTCCTTGTTTTTTTATTTATAAAATTAGGGGAAATTTTATAATATTTGTAAATTACTTTATACATGTTTAATTTCATGGCGCTGTAAAACCAAGTCAGACTACTAATAATTGAGACTTGTACTGTAGTGGCAGAGCTAAGATTCCATCTACAGTTTTTTTGACTCTAAGTTCATGCTTGTAAACATCATATTGAGTCTATCAGTTAGGATTCAACTTTTCTGCATGTAGAAGTAACCTAACTACAATTGCATTACTAAACAGGACACTGATTATTGTACATAACAAGCAGTACACTATTGATACACAGATTCTTGAGAAAATCAAGACCCAAGCTCCTTCTAGCTTCCTTTTCTTCCATTGATAGTATTGGACTTTCATCCTCATTGTTGCAAGACCCCTTCTCTACCATCTGGCATCATGTATGTTTTCCAAGTGGGAGGGAAAAAATGAGCAAAGGAAAAAAAATTACCTGTTATCTAAATTTCATCTCTTTCTTAATCAGAAGAATAATAGCCTTTCATAATACACTTCCATTTGTATCTCACTGACTAAATCTACATTTATGGCTATTCTAAGCTTCAAGGGAGTGTGAAGATTCATTTTTAAGTCAAATTTATTAAGATATAATTTATGTACAATGAAATTCACATATTTTATTTACACAGATCTATGACCTTTGACAGATGCATACATCTGTGTAATCACAAGATATAGAATTTTTCCATTTTGAGGAGCAATGTTAACTGAGCATTTTGCCATTTTGAACAAAAGTGAGATTTATTTCTGAAAGGAAGGAGCAGACAATATTAGGGAGGCAATAAGCAGTATTGTCATATTACAGTTAAATTTTTCATTGAGGTATAATTAGCATATAACATTGTATTAGTTTCAGGTGTATGACATAATGATTCAATGTTTGTATATATTGTGAAATGATCACCACAATAAATCTAGTTTCTATGTACTTAAATAATGGCTTGGGAAAGCAATACTGGAAATATCCTTAGGTGAGAGAAGACTTTAGTTATCATTAACCTAGCTTAAAACAGGAACCTGGATAAATCTCCCATATCTATTTGCCAACTTTCTAATATTTTTTAAAAAAGATTTCAAAGAGGTCTTGAATGTGTCAAAAAATTACTGCTATGAGTGAGATAATTTATGTGAAAGCACATTGAGATCTGTAAAGCTCTATTTAAATATAAAGAATTATCTTTTTTCCTCATGATTAGAGGTATTTCCTTTTGAAAATGATAATGAACTTGACTTAGTAGCCTGAAATATCACAGTTGTGAAATTCAGATATAATTGTAAAATATGCTAACTCTTTATCAGTGGCTTATAAATCAAGACAATATGCAGCTCTAGATAGAGGAGTTTTACATTTGCATCCTTACCAGTTCTCTTTCAAATTGTATCTCTTTGAGTTGGGTAAAAATAGCACTGAATGTGTAATTTCCTAAAACTATCAAATATATGTTCATTTATGACTAATAAATTCTTGTGTGATTTTCCAGTTATTATACACTATTTTGAATGATAAATCTTGACAGTTTTCTAATCAAACAAAAATATAGATTTTTGAGAAATTATGCTTTCTGTAAAATCAAATAATTTGAACTTTTGGAGTGTTTGGGAGGTCATTTTTAAATTTGTTCTCTTTTTAGAGGAAAACATTCTTGCAATTAATTTTTTAGGTATAGAAAGTTAAAAATCAAAATCTATTGTGAGATTTTGGGGACACTCTAGAACCAGAGCCCTTGATTGCTTATTATACAGGATCTATGAAGAAATGTGATCTTTTGTAGTATTTATTACTCTCAGTTTTGACAGAACTCTACTCTGAATTCAAATACTTTGCCAAAATGTGGTTCTTTCTTGTAGACTTTAATCAGAACCAGTGTCAGCCAATATTGGGCTTTATTAAAAGTAGATGTATCTGGTAATCTGGGATACTCATTAACTCTGGCTAGTTTTTTTTATTAAAAAATGTTTGTTATTATTTTAATTAAGGTCTTTGTTGTTTTATTCACAAAATTCCTAGGTTGGATTCAATACTGGCTTTGTTGGTCTTGGGGGAGGCTGCCAAACTAAACATGGCCTGCTTGAAAGCTTTAATGGAACTAATGAAAGATTTTCTTTTAAGCATTTTGTCTGTTCAAAACCAGGTAACAGTATATTGTTAATTTAGGTGTTTTAAGAGACCTGAAGAGGAACAAAATTAATTTTTGCCACTACTTAAATTGTATATCATATTAGGGCTTATAAAGAGCATAACTTTGTTATAAAAATTTTAATTGATATAAAAGTAAAGGCACATTTACTATATATCCCAATATGGATATATAGACAGAGGAATATAGAGAGATATGTAAAGATATGTAAATAGATTATATATACACACACACATATATACACACACACACACAAACATAAGAACTTTAAATTTTATTAACAAACGAGATCATATAGTCATATGTGGTTTAGTTTCCAAAATTTAAAATATATTATGAAAGCATTTTTCATTATAATTACATATTATTAAAATTTACATTTTGGTCTTCATGAGATAATTTAACCATTTCTTCATTGTTAAATACTGTTTGTTTCTAATTATTCACAGTTAATTGCAAATAATGTTGAACTGGTATTCTCATACATAAAACTTTATCTGTTTTTATGACTATTACTTTGGAATAGATACATAAAATTAAATTACTGAATAATAGACGATGAACTTTTTTTAATATTTGTAGACTAGATCTCCAAATTCCTCTCCAGAATATATAACTGTCTTGCTTTCCTATGAAAAATGTATTAAGTGCTACATATAATAATTGAGCTTTAAATAAAAAATATTCTTTGAAATATAATATGGGGAAGTGGTGTTTCATTGGATTAATTTATATTCTGTTGATTACTAAGGAAATAGAAAAATTGTTTTTTATATACTTTTTAACTATTTGTATTTTTTGTCTTTGGGCTAGATTTGCCCATGGAAATCTGCCCATGGAAAGGCTATTTTTTAATAAGTACATTTTAGAAATATTAGTTGGTTATGGTTCTTTAACAACTCTATAAAATGTGAAGATTTTCTCATAAGTACAGTATTAGTTTTAACTATGGCAGAATGTACTTTAATGACTATATTTTTCATTTTAGGAAGAAGGCTGCGAGGTAGATGACTTTTCCTGGGCCTGGAATGTAGTTTACATGTATACAACAATTCTTGCAGAAATCTGCTTGTATGCAACCACTTCAAATTTGCGAAAAACTGCTTTTATTGGTTTTTGTGTCTGCAAAAGTTCACAAAAAGGTATTTTACTCATGGATAAATCAGAAGAACCACCAGAATTGAAGGAAACAAGTATTTTAGGTCTTTTGGAATATTTCTCTTCAAAAATATCAGATAATTGTGAGTAAATTATTTAAGAGATATTTATTAAGTAAATATTTAAGAAATATCCCTGTCTACATATAACAATAAACTTATTTTATTTATTTTATTTTTATTTACTTTTATTTATTTTCTTACTCTAAAGTGTTTTATTAATTTCAGATATTAATATAGTGACTTAATAATGCATACATCATGCATTGCTTACCACAAGAGCACTCTTTAATCCCCATCACCTATTTCACCTATCCCTCCACCCATCTTCCCTATGGTAAACAGTCAGTTTGTTCTAGCTAAGAGTCTGTTTTGTGATTTTTCTCTTTCTCTTTTTTTTCCCTTTTGCTCATTTTTTTGTTTGCTTCTTAAATTCCACATATGAATTAAATCACATGGCATTTGTCTTTCTCAGAATTTTTTCACTTAGCATTATACTCTTTACCTGCATCCATGTCACCAAGTGGCAAGATTCCATTCTTTTTTATGGCTGAACAGTATTTCATTGTGTGTATATTCTACATCTTTATCCATTTGTCTATTGATGGACACTTGGGCTGCTCTCATAATTTCACTATTATAAATAATGCTGCTATAAATGTAGGGGTGCATGTATCCATTTGAATTAATGTTTTTGTATTCTTTGGGTAAATACTCAGCAGTGTAATTGCTGGATTGTAGGGTAATTCTATTTTTAACTTTTAGAGGAAAGTTCATACTATTTTCCACAGTAGCTACACCAGTTTACATTCCCACCAACGGTGCATGAAAGTTCCTTTTTCTCACCAAGACTTGTTGTTTCCTGTGTTTTTGATTTTAGCCATTCTGACAGGTGTGAAGTGATTTCTCATTGTAGTTTTGATTTGCATTTTTCTAATGATGACTAATGTTGAGCATCTTTTCATGTATCTGTTGGCCATCTGGATGTCTTCCTTAGAGAAATACCTGTTCATGTCTTTTGCCTGTTTTTTCATTGGATTATTTGTTTTGGGGGGATTGAGTTGTATAAGTTATTTATCTCTATTTTGGATACTAGTTCTTTGTCAGACATGTTATTTGCAAATACCTTCTCCCATTCTGTAAGATGGCCTTTTAATTGTGTTGGTTGTTTTCTTCACTGTGCAAAAGCTTTTATTTTGACATAGTCTCAGTAATTTGCTTTTATTTCCCCCCTTGCCTCAGGAGGCATATCCAGAAAAATGTTACTGTGGCTGATGTCAGATGTATTACTGCCTATGTTCTCTTCTAGGATTTTTATGGGTTTAAGGCTCCATTTAGGTCGATTATCCAATTTGAATTTATTTTTCTGTGTGGTATAAGAAGATGGTCCAGTTCGTTCTTTTTTTTTTTTTTTTTTTAAAGATTTTATTTATTTGACAGAGAGAAACACAGCCAGAGAGGGAACACAAGCAGGGGGAGTGAGAGAGGGAGAAGCAGTCTTCCTGCCGAGCAGGGAGTCTGATGTGGAACTCGATCCCGGGTCTCAGGGATCATGACCTGAGCCAAAGGGCTTAACACACTGAGCCACCCAGGCGCACAAAAGTTTACTTCTTCCTTCCCAATTGAGGTGCCTTTTATTTTTATTTTTTTGTCGTCTGACTGATGTCACTAGGATTTCTAATACTATGCCGAATAAAAGTGGTGAGAGTGGACATCCTTATGTTGTTCCTGGCCTTAAGGAAAAGCTCTCAGGTTTTCCCCATCAAATATGATATTAACTGTGAGCTTTTCAAATATGTCTTTTATTATGTTATAGCAATAAGCCTTTTACAGAAAATTAACATTTTGAAGTGGGAACTATTTTAAATTTAGTAGGACTTTTTACAAATTTAGGAAGACTATTTTGTAACATGGAAATTTTTAATTAACAATTGTCGAACAACTTAAATATAAACTAGGCTCCGTTGATTTATAATTCACATTATATTCCTGGAAAACAAAGATAGCCTTAGGAAAATTTAGGAAATATATATAAAGTTTGTTTTATCCTTTTCCACATTAAGACTTCTCCATCCATCTTCTCCATTTTCTCTAGTTATCTACTGTTTTTCTTGTTCCCTTCCCATTCAGGAGATTTCTCTTCAATTACTCAAATATAGTAGTGCATTCTGACATTTTGTGTGCATCTGACATTTTATACTCCATCAAAGTGTACCTGTCTTATGTCTCAAGACTAAAGCTCATTTTGGTATCATTGTTTATGGGGACTATTAGAATAAAATACTTTTATTTTTAAAAGAGTACTACAGGGACAATATTAATTCAAGAGTTTCCTTTTAGACTGGACCTTTTCTTTATGAATATCATTATAATATATATATTATTATAGTATATTATGTAAGTGATTCTCACTTCCATTAAGTTATGAGATAACTGAGTCTGAATCATGTTCGAATTATAGTTATATTAACCTAGCATCTAGAACATAGTAGGTGGGTAGTTAATAAGAGTAGATTTATTATGTAAGTAAATCAGTGAATTTTAAATATAATTGTAAGATTTTTAAAAGTACATAGGAGGAAGAGTATGGTCTTTCTTCAGAACCACAATTCACTGATTTGGCATAAATTATGCTTGAATATAATTTTAAATAGTAAGAACTTCATTGAAATTAATTTCATTTTAAAAAGCTTGATTTTTTTAAAAATGCTTTCAGTACACTTTTGGTTTAAGCAATAAGTTGGAACCTATCATTTCTGAGTGCAGTTTGCTTGACCTTTTCCCACTTCATAGGACGATTATGTTTATTTGTTATTAGAGTCAATTTTGAACATATTCTTAGTCTTTAGTAAAAAAATTAGCATAAATATTTCTACCATTTTTATAGTATTGATAAAGTGAAGAGGTATTCACCTCTTTCACTATCCACATTTTTAAGTATTTAGAATGATCAGAAATCTTCCTATACAGCAGCTCAATATATGATTTTTAATCTGCCACTAACCAGAGTCATCCACAAACTTTAGGTTTTTAGTTTTTTTGTCCAGCTGTTCTTTAGCTGTTCTCTTCAATGATGGGTCCAATAGACATTTCTCCATGGGGAGGATCTTTACTCCCATAAGCCTCTTGGTCTCCTGCTGGCCATGACCTCTGAGTGCTGTCATAACCACATGATGATAGGGTTGCATCTTTCTGCGGATACTCAGTTTTTTCCTCCTCAGCAGTATGATTTCTTTTCTTCATCCAGTTGATTTCATTGCATTCACTTGCTCATTGCTGATGTTCTTTGAAGTTTCTTATCTTCTCCTGAATAATTTATTTTGATGGTACTGGTACAGAATTTGGGTGAGTTCTTGGAACATATTTTTGTCTTTCTGCTTATCATCTACAGGTTTATGTTGCTCAGCTTCCTAGACAATACCCCCCAAACTGTCCTAGCTCAAATGTTATTCTCTTTCCCTGTAATTGTTTCTCTGACAACAGCAGACCTATTGAGAATTTCATTGCATTTATGTGAGCTTTCTTCCTTCTGAGCAATGTACACATTATAGAAAGCTATTTGTGAGCTTGAACGTGCCAAACATTGTTTTCTTATCCTAATAAATCTGAATGAGCCCAGTTGTTTCTGCTTGATTTGAATTCAGTACCAAGAGAAAGGTATGACATCCAAGAAAGCACAAGTTCTGAATATTTTAAATATGTGACCATAGGTAAGATAGCCATCTGGATCCATTAGTGATGATTTCACTGAGATCAATACTTTTGTTTAATTTCTTATCATTGAATAAATCTTACAGGAGTCTCTGAATCTCATTGTACCAACCAACAGATAATGTATGGCTCAATAAAATGGATCAAAATTTTGTTCTTTAACTGCTATTACAGTAGAGAGGTAGAAGGCAACCCTAACAAAGTGAGTTCTGGATAGGGTTGACCTTTATATATTCACAAATGGTGCTGAGGCAACGGATGGCTCCTTTGCTTTCATTAATGTCCTCCTTATGCTTATACTTGAAGTCAGCAATGAAATAATTAACCAGTATTTTGTCAATGTTTTCTCAACCCAAGTGGACAAATAGATGTTTCTGGTTGTGCAACATATTTAAAGATTGGGTCTACAATGAAGAGGATACATGTATCAAAATTGCCTCCTCCATAATCAAAAGTCAGTGTGATTTCTATGACATCAAACTTCTTGTACAAGCCATAGATAATACTAATGAGATTTGTCTCATTAATGATTCTGAATTTTGAAGCCCTCAATACTTACAGCATATTTGCTGTTTCTTATGTGAAATGTTTGAAGTAAGTTGATTATCTGAGGACTGTTTTGTTAAGGACATGTCAAGAATATGAGGAAATTTTCTTCGTCTTTGTTGGAAGCAGAGAATGTACAGCCTCTGAGCATAAGCTTTTAGTCTTCTCCTCATATTCATACTGGATTTTTGACTTTCCTGTATCAGTCATTACCGTGGAAAGCCCTTACTTCCCATGACTGTATGAATGCCTTGTTGAATATTTTAACTGTCAAATGATAGGCGTTTTTTTTTAAGATTTTTATTTATTTATTGACAGAGAGAGAGATCACAAGTAGGCAGATCCAGGCAGAGAGAGAGGAGGAAGCAGGCTCCTCGCCTAGCAGAGAGCCCGATGCAAGCCTCGATCCCAGGACTCTGAGACCATGACCTGAGCCAAAAGCAGAGGCTTTAAACCACTGAGCCACCCAGGCACTGAAATGATAGGTTTTAAAAACTGTGTTGATGTGATTCATTAAGGCTTGATTTCTATAGCATCACTGACTGATTTTTTCCATGTGGAAGTGAGTTTGTCTGGGTTACTCTGTATGTCTGATCATTGATAATGATCACTGTTTTACAAGACCACAGGAAACAGCTCCAAAGTAGTATCATCTGTGTAGACATTGTCAACATGATTACTGGGGAAGATAAGTTTGCCTTTTTGGAAAGTGACTTGAAGAACTTAGAACTGCTGCTGTATTTAATTGAAAATGAATTTTTCTTCTGATTCTATCCTTCAAGTAGGTAAATTATTAGAATGAGACAACCAGTCTGAAGTCACACAGATTTGTATTTTAATTCTACAACTCAGAATACTAGGTCAAATTATTTAATTTTGCTGACTGATTTCTTTATCTGATAATTATAAGACTGCTATTCAAATCATAGGGCTTTTTGTGAGAAAAAACTGTGGAAACATATAAACACAGCATAGTACCTTGTGCAAAGTAAAGGTTCAATAAATATTAATAGATGTTATAGTTGTTAATGTAGTTGTTAATATTGTTATGATGAGAAAACATCGATGAGGAAGGATTCTTTTTACCTAAAACTTATTCTCTGTACACTTTCTATCCTTAGGATCCTATTTTATTTATATATATAGATTTATATATAAAATTTTATTTATATATATTTACATATATTATGTATTTATATATTTTATTTATATTATTTATTTATTTAGATATAAGTGACAGGGAAAATATTACTAAATGGTATATATAATATAAAAATAATCTCTTATGAATGATTAAATGATGTCCTAATGGATCATTTTATTTTTATTTATTTATTTATTTTTTAAAGATTTTATTTATTTATTTGACAGAGAGAAACAGAGCTAGAGAGGGAACACAAGCAGGGGGAGTGAGAGAGGGAGAAGCAGGCTTTCCTGCCGAGCAGGCAACCCGTTGTGGGGCTTGATCCCGGGACTCCGGGATCATGACCTGAGCTGAAGGCAGTCACTTAACCAACTGAGCCACCCAGGCGCCCCAACTAATGGATCATTTTATATAAAGACTTTAATGTGAAAAAACACTTCAAATCATAGTTTTGTGAAGGCAATGTTATAGGAAACTAAATGATTTCCACGAAGATAGTGATAGTGATTTTCTTAGTGATCTGATCTGATCTGAGAACAGAACTTAAAGAATCTAGAGAAATGGATGACTACTTAGCATGTTCTGTTTTCATCTGAGGTGTCATGTCAAACAAGCTTGTCATGGAGTCAGACATTTATTAATTCTAGAGTGAGGTTTTTGGCCAGTGACTGAAGTCTGCCTTTTAGTGTTTTTGACTGAATAGAAACTTCTATATATGCTTATAAATATCAATTATACATTTAACATTTGCTACTGTGGACTTAATTGTGTCTCCCAAAATTCATTTGTTAAAACTATAACCTGCAATGTGACTGTATTTGGAGATGAGTTAATGATGGTAGGCTCTGATATGTTTGAACTAGTGTCTGTATAAGGAAAGACAACAGAGAGCTCTTTTTCTCCCTTATGTGAGGACACAGTGAGAAAGCTTCCATCTAAAATCCGAGAAAAGAGCACATACCATAAACAGAATCAGCTGGAACCTTGATCTTGGAAATACTAGCCTCAAGAAGTATGAGAAAATAAATAAATTTCTTATGTTTAAGACTCTATCTATGGTATTGTGTAATAGCAGCCCAAGAAAACTAATATACCTCCCCAGGGGTGTTGTGATATAGGCAGGTCTGAATATGCTAAAATGTCTGAATGAATCCTTACTGGAAACAAATTTTTACAACATAGTCTCTATTTTTTATTTATTTTCATTTATTTATTTACTTATCTAATTATTTATAAGTTTTTAATTCCAGTTAGTAAACACAATGGTATATTAGTTTCAAGTGTATGATATAGTGGCAGCATAGTCTCTAGATGAGACAATTTTGAGCTAGAAAAATATGCGGAAAGATAATAAATATTAATTTATTTAAATGCACAGAATTTTTGCTTGATCCTTGTTAAATTCCAGTTTTGAGAAGTATTTTGCCTTGATGGGTCATAAAAGATTACAACAGTAACATACAACAGTCACAAGTCTAGGCTAATTCATTAATCATTACAACATGACTATACCTAGATATTCATATTGTCCTCATTTTATAGACAAGAAAACTGACACACTAAAAGCTTATTTGTTCCAGGAAATATAGTTAGTAAGCAGTACATCTGAGTCTTAACCTAGGCATCTGGTTTCAGAGTCCGTACTAACCACCTCACTGTACTGAACTAACTAGGTTAGTTGGCCTACTGAATGAAAAATTAAAGAAAAAAATATCTATTTGCATTTTGAAGAATGTGAAAAAGATGATTTGGGAAATTCTAACAGTTGTTACCCTATAGCACTGTTTGTAAAAGCATTTTCATACACTTTGTATCATGTATAGTTCTTATGTAAATTCTTGGGCCTTGTTCTAGAATTTTGATCAAAAATTCTAGGAGTAGAGTTAGGAATCTGTATTATTAAGCCTAGAGAAAACCTAGCCTATAAATTTAGCTGTTAAAGAGGCTGATAAAACACTGTCCTGGTCATAGAGGAAAATACCTTGCTTACTTGTTGCAGACCTTTATGCATCCAATCGCAGAGTCTTTATATCAGATGATTTATATATAATTTTACAAAGAGGGAAACATAGCTTTGTGTTGTACACAGTGTTCTAAATGCCATCTTCTATGCTCCTATTTGGCTTTCAGATTGTTAAAATGATAGGCTTTTAACAAGCCTTGGTTATCTGGAAACTGTGTTGTGAAATATAACGCTTGAAAATGGTGCATTCTGTAAGAAATGTGCAGAAATTGATTTAGTGTTTCTTGTATAGGAAATATATATTGAATGATAGAATCAAATATACCAGGACGCCTGGGTGACTCAGTTGTTAAGCATCTGCCTTCAGCTCAGGTCATGATCCCAGGGTCCTAGGATGGAGCCCCACATCAGGCTTCCTGCCAACCAGGAAGCCTGCTTCTCCCACTCTCACTCCCCCTGCTTGTGTTCCCTCTCTAGCTGTGTTTCTCTCTGTCAAATAAATAAATAAAATATCTTAAAATATATATCAAAAATCTTGTTGATCATGTTGTCCTCATCCAATGCATAAATCTGTAGTAGACCCATAGTCCACAGTCACATTCTGCTTAAAAGTCAACAGAGATTTGGAACTCCCTATCTCCCAAAGCAGGTCATTCCACTTTTAAGCACTGTGAAAGATTCTTCCTTATATAAAAATGAAAGCTATCTTTCTAACTTTGTTTTAAGTTTTCCCTCCTGGAGGCAATAAGAAAAAAAATTAAAAAAAAACAAAACTCTATTCCATTTCCCATATGTAGGTCCTTGAAATATTTGATGATAACTGCATTGTTTCTCTTTCTCCACCTCTTCACTTTGCCATCTCTCATTGCTGCTTACTGCCAAGCTCTGTGCTAACTTTTTGTAGTATGTGGAAAACATATTTTCAGTATAGTTTATGATTAGCTTCTTAAGATTGCTGGAAGGTAATGTTGTTAACTTTTAATTGGTAATAATTTATTCCAGTGTTATGCTGTGAAGACATGTGAGATCCAAGTATTTTTTCATTCAGTGTGTCTGTGAATGATAAAAGTAAATATGACATTCTTTTTTCATTCTTTTGTTGAGAATTATT
This sequence comes from Spilogale gracilis, assembly GCA_004023965.1. Taxonomy (NCBI): domain Eukaryota; kingdom Metazoa; phylum Chordata; class Mammalia; order Carnivora; family Mephitidae; genus Spilogale; species Spilogale gracilis. The sequence continues at coordinate 164,257 of PITA01000927.1, forward strand.
TTCTTAAACTGGTTCTGTAATGATTTAGTGAATGAAATATACATCACACTTGTAAAATAACTTTGAATGCTACGTTTTGATTCATTTTGACTTAGGAAAAAGTGTTATTACAGAGCAATAATTCCTTTTTAAAAGCAAAGCTAGTTAATTGGAATCTTAGAATCAATTTAAATGCTTAATAGTACTCTTAAATCTTGAAGACACCTTTTATCTTGGTGAAGGTTATTCAGAAAAATATTCAGTAACAGTATTGTGTTTATTATACATGGAAAATATTTAACTCCTTTAAAAATCCATGTACATGTTAGTGGTAGAATTCAAGCAATCCTTATAATTTATAATTTTTTGTGTTGACAAATCTAAAAGTATAGTACTCTTGAATATTTTATATATATAAATATAGAAATTAGCCAAATGTTATATGTTTGTCTTTTTATTGTGAGAAGGGTACTTTATATGAAATCAACCTTCTTAAAAATTAAATGTACAATGCATTATTGTTGACAGTATAGTAGATTTCTAGAGCTTATTTATCTTGCTTGATTGGAACTTTATATCCTTTGATCAGTATTTCGAATTTTTCCTTTCCCTCATTTTCTGGAATCCACACACTTTGATTATACTCTTTGATTTTATGAATCTGCTAGATACCTCATGTAAGTGAAACCATGCAGCATTTGTTTTCCTGTGACTGTCCTCAGCATGGTATCCTCCAGGTCCATCCATGTTGTTGCATATGGTAGAATTTCCTTCATTTTTAAGGCTTAACAGTACTCTATTGAGGATGTATGCCATATTTTCTTCATCCACTGGCTTTATGTTAGTTATAAGATTGCAAAAATGAGCAATTATAAAAAACTTATTTAAACAATTTTTGCAATAACTATCTTTTACTTACTCCAGGATAAATTATATTATTTCTTACTGCCCAATGTAGAATATGTTTGAAGATTTATCTTTGCTCTATTTCCAGGTATGCTCTCTCTAGGGTTTAGTCTGTATCTTTTAGAAAACAGAGTTGTATTTTAAAAATGAAAAAGAATTCAGAAATCATCCATCCAAAGATCTACATGCCCTGCTTTCTTTTGAATGTATTTGTAGGTCTGTAGTTCATCTTGCTTGGTATATCATTCTTTATTTCTTTCTGCATCCTTTTAAATAAAACATAATTTTCAGAAGAGATATCATTGACCTCACAATTTCACTAAAAGCCCTGTGCATCTGAAATAATTTATCAGCTTGTTAATATAGGTGACATGTGCCACTTAATACAGCCAAATATCACTCACTGAAAATTAATTAAACTCTACTCTGAAAAAATTATCAATTATGTCCAGCTTGTGAGAGAAATTGACAACATAAAATGTATCTTTTTTATGGAAGTACAGAGAATATTATATGGCTTAATAACAAACAGATAATCCAAATATCCTAATAATAAGGATGTTAGATATTTCTTCTCTCTGCCTCTCATATTTCTAAATGCTACATGCTATGGAACATATAAGATAAATATATGGAAGAGGAAAAGGTAATTTACTAATATATGTAACTTCATGTTTCTCTGAACTTTCTTTTGTACCTCTCCAACGGTATTACCAAATTATAGCATAATATATATATGGCAATGATTTTACAGCAATAATGCTATGTGGTACTTTCTATTAAGAAGACTTAGTAGAAAATGGATATTATTAGTCTTCCTTTTTACACCCTCAGAATAGCAAAAGAATAGCAATATTTTACAGAAAGAAACACAGCCAGAGAGGGAACACAAGCAGGGGGAGTGAGAGAGGGAGAAGCAGGGTTCCTGCCGAGCAGGGAGCCCGATGTGGGACTCCATCCTGGGTCTCCGGGATCATGACCTTAGCCGAAGGCAGTCGCTCAACCAACTGAGCCACCCAGGCACCCCTATAGCTTATATTTTTAATAATCATTTTATTTTTCTATGTTAGGAGTATATTTGGCTACCTGTAATAAAAATACTTTAGATTAAATAAAGTGAAAATTTCTCTTCCACATAAAATAAAACCAGAAGTAGACAGTCTAAGGTTGGTGTCGGGGCTTAAGAGGTTCTCAGGGGGCAGGCTCATTTTCTTTTGCTATTCTGAGGGTGTAAAAAGGAAGAACAATAATGTTAATTTTCTACTAAGTCTTCTTAATAGAAAGTACCACATAGCATTATTGCTGTAAAATCATTGCCTTAAATGTAATCATATGGCCACACCTAAAGAGTGTTTATTTTGTTTTTTGAGTATCGATCATCCAAGCTAAAAGTAGTGATTCATATTACTAAGGAAGAAAGGGAGACTGGATATTGTGAAGTAATTTACAACCTGTGCAAAGCTTATTTTAGCAAGTTTTGTTCTCTCTCAGGTCAGGGAATAAGTTTTAGCCTTTATTGCTTCACCCTGCATTACCTAATGCATTGCCTCATTCAGAGTAACCTCTCAATGAACAGATGTCGAACATATGAATGGAAGAAAGAAAGGAAATGCATACTGTATTGAGATTTGATGAGATGACATTTTCAATTCAAAATAGTTTTTAAAATATTTTATCTGTGGTGTCATTTGCAAATATTTTCTCCCATTCTGTGGTTTGCCTCATTTTTTTGTTGTTGACTGTTTCCTTTGCTGTGCAGAAGCTTTTTTATCTTGATGAAGACCCAAAAGTTTATTTTCGCTTTTGTTTCCCTTGGAGACATGTCTTGAAAGATGCTGTAGCCGATGCTGAAGAGGTTACTGCCTATGTTCTCCTCTAGGATTTTGATGGATTCCTGTCTCACATTGAGGTCTTTCATCCATTTAGATTTTATCCTTGTAGATGGTGTAAGAGAATGGTTGAGTTTTATCTTTCTGTGTGTAGCTGTCCAATTTTCCCAGCACCATTTATTGAAGAGACTGTCTTTTTTCCACAATTTTTCCTGCTTGTTGAAGATTAGCTGACCAAAGAGTTGATGTCCATGTCTGGGCTCTCTATTCTGTTCCAGTGATCTATTTGTCTGTTTTTTTTGACAGTACCATGCTGTCTTAGTGATAAAAGCTTTGTAATAAAGCTTGAAATCAGGCAATGTGATGCCCCCAGCTGTTGGGTTTTTTTTTGTTTTTGTTTTTTTTTTTTTGCTTTTTCAACATTTCCTTGGTTATTTGGGGTCTTTTCTGGTTCCATACAAATTTTAGGATTGTTTGTTAAAGAACTTTGAATAAATGCCATTGGTATTTTGATCAGGATGGTGTGGAAAGTATAGATAGCTTTGGGCAGCATAGACATTTCAACAATGTTTATTTTTCCAATCCATGAGCATGGAATGTTTTTCCATCTTTTTATGTCTTCTTCAATTTCTTTCATCAGTGTTCTGTAGTTTCTAGAGTATAGATCTTTTACCTCTTTGGTTAGCTTTATTCCAAGGTGTCTTATGGTTTTTGGTGCTATTATAAATGGAGCTGATAAGCTAATTTCTCTTTCTACAGTTACATTGTGAGTGTGTAGGAAAGCAACTGATTTATGTGCATTGCTTTTGTATCCTGCCACATTACTGAATTGCTGTGTGAGTTCTAGTAATTTGGAGGTGGAGTCTTTGGGTTTTCCACATAAAGTATCATGTCATCTAGGAAGAGAGAGAGTTTGACTTATTCTTTGTCAGTTTGCATACCTTTTATTTCTTTTTGTTGTCTGATTGCTGATGCTAGGACTTATAGTACTATGTTGAATAACATTGGCAAGAGTGGGCATCCTTGCTATTATCCAAGATCTATAAAAAACTTCTCAAACTCAACACCCCACTAAAAATAATCAAGTCAGAAAATGGGCAGACGACATGAGCAGACCCTTCTCCAAATCAGACATATAAATGGCTAACAGACACATGAAAAAATGTTCAACATCATTAACCATCAGGGAAATTAAAATCAAAACTGCATTGAAATACCACCTTATACCAGTTAAATGGCAAAAATTGAGAAGTCAGTAAACTACAAATGTTGGAGAGGATATGGAGAAGGGAGAACCCTCTTAACACTATTGGTGGAATGCAAGTTGGTAGAGCCATTTTGGAAAACAATATGGAGATTCCTCAAGACGTTAAAAATAGACCATGTGACCCAGCAATTGCACTACTGTGTATTTACCCCAAAGATACAAATGTAGTGAAAGAAGGGACACATGCACCCCAATGTTCATAGCAGCAATGTCCACGAGAGCTAAACTGTGGAAGGAGCTAAGATGCTCTTCAACAGATGAATGGATAGAGAAGATGTGGTCCATATATATGTGGAATATTGGCCATCAGAAAGGATGAATACCTATCATTTGCATTGACATGGATGAAAATGGAGGGGATTATGCTACATGAAATAAGTCAAGCTGAGAAAGACAAATATCATATGGTTTCACGCCTATGTGGAACATAAGTAATAGCATGGAGGACATTAGGAGAAGGGAGGGAAAAATGAAGGCGGGGGACATCAGAGGATGAACCCTGAGAGACTGTGGACTCTGAGAAACAAACTGAGGATTTCAGAGAGGAGGAGAGTGGGGGGATGGGTTAGCCCAGTGATGGGTATTAAGGAGGGCACATATCACAATGAGCACCCATGTTATACATGAACAATGAATTATGGAACACTACTTCAAAAACTAATGAAGTACTGTATGGTGACTAACATAACATAATAAAAAAATAAATATATGCCACAAAGGACCATAAAAAAATAACATGAATCATGCTATTATTTGGGGGAAAAATATTTTATTTATTTATTTTTCAGAGAGAGAGAGCACAAGCAGGGGGAGTGGGAGGCAGAGGGAGAAGCAGGGAAAAGTTCCTGCTGGGACTCGATCCCAGGACCCTGGGATCCGAACGTGAGCCAAAGACAAATGCTTAGCCAACTGAGCTACTCAGGTATCCCTCAAAATGGTTATTAAACATCATCTTTATACATTGCTTATCCACTTATTCTCCTTTTAAAAAAATAATTAGCACAAATTATTTTCAATTCACAAGAGAAGAGTTGTCCATTTGTTTACTCTTTATAATGTGAATGTGCATTATGTGCCTCATTCTATATTAATGACTCAAGGATCTACAAAGAAGTTTAAAAACAACTTTAGATAAACATGGGTATGACATGGTTAAGGGAAGTAAGACTCAATCTGTAGTTTGAAGGGTCTATTTTGTTTAAATCTGAATTTGGAGAAGGGAAGAAGATGCAGATAGGAGAAGTAAGGATGGGGAGGGCTAAATAAACATGAAAAGTTAAGAAGCCATTATGGAAAAAAGCTAATCAGAAATGGATACTTGGGGTGCAGGAGAAAAAAAAGAAATGGATCCTTGGTCATGGAATCTAAATTTTGATATATACAATACTAAATGCATTGAATTTCAGGATGAATCTGTATTTCTTTTTAAACATTGGATGTTTTTGGTAGCACTTGACAAGATTGCATGTGATGAAAATTCATTTGGACATCAGAATATCTAAACTTGCTAAGTAGATACATTCTACTCTTATCCTGAACATTATAGAGTTCTATTAGTTCACTGAAGGCAGGGCTTGTTGTGATGATTATGGATGCCTATCTCAAAAGTGTCATCAACTTATCTGTAGAAAATCTTCAATTTCCTCAGAAGCGTCGGTTTATTTAACAGAGAAACAAATAACCTTTAGTTTTCAGGGTCTTTCATCACATAGGACCCTTCTATTTTTTTAAAGTTACTATTTGTTTATTTGACAGAGAGACACAGTTAGTGAGGGAATACAAGCAGGCAGAGTGAAAGAGGAAGAAGCAGGCTTCCCACTGATCAGGGAGCCGGATGCGGGGCTCAATCCTGGGACTCTGGGATCATGACCTGAGCCAAAGGCAGATGCTTAATGACTGAGTCACTCAGGCATCCCTAGCCCTTCTAAAAGCCTAGGAAGGACAGAAGGAATATCTCTTTATAGAAAAATGTCTTCTCTTTTAAATTTGGCAAAAAGTAAGTTTTTACAGTTTTTGAATAAGAGGGTTTCACAATTATATATGCTTTAACTCCTATAAAACCTGTATCTCCCTCATAGGTTGAAATACTTTAAATACTAGGAACTCATAACCACCCTGCACATTAATATTAACACCATTTTTTACATCCAGTAAGCATTTTATCAAGTTTATGTATATTGAGTAACATTTAATATCTGTCAGCCTCTTAGGAAACTGAGAAAAACCATTCAAGTATGTTGAGGATAATTAGAGTTAGCAAAAACAATTGCTAAGTAGAGTTGAAGAGCAATTAAAGTTATTATATAATAATTTTTGAATTATAGTGAATGTATCTTTTTCTCTTGAATGTATTAGAGTGGTTGTTGGTCCCAAAACTTGTCATTAAAAAATGATTTATCCTGGGGGCACCTGGGTGACCCAGAGAGTTAAGCCTCTGCCTTCAGCTCAGGTCATGATCTCAGGGTCCTGGGATCGAGTCCCATATTGCGCTGTCTGCTTGTCGGGGAGCCTGCTTCCCCCTCTCTCTCTGCCTGCCTCTCTGCCTTTTTGTGATCTCTCTCTCTCTTTGTCAAAATAAATAAATAAAATCTTTAAAAAAATGATTTATTCTGGACATCCTCACAACTAACTTTCAAGGAAAGTAATTGAATGTTTATTAATACAGAAGAATATATACTTTTTATACAACTTTTACTTTCAATTATAAAATGGAAGGGCTCTTGACCTGTTACCACAGGTCAGTGTTATCTCTATATACCTGTATGTACATACATGCTCAAAGCATATGTAGCATTATATGAGTTATTAGAATGTGCTGGGCAAATTAATTATTTATACATAATATATATAATATTATAATTTAGGAAAAATTTTGGGAATAATTTTTATAAAGCAAAATATGTTCTCTCCCAATTCCTAAACTTGGTGATGAGAGTATTAAAACTAGAACAGTCTGTCCTATGAATGCATGTGTATGTACAAATCTTTTTAAATTTTTTATTTTATTTAAATTCGATTAATTAACATATAATGCATTATTCATTTCAGATGTAGAATTCAGTGATTCATCAGTTATAGAACATCCAATGCTCATTAAATCACATGACCTCCTTGATGTCCATCACCCAGTTACCCCACCTTCCCACCCTACTTCCCTCCAGCAAGCCTTTGTTTTCTATGATTACAAGTCTTTGTGGTTTGTCTCCCTCTCTGGTTTCATCTTGTTTTATATGCGCAAATCTTAAGTAAAATACTAACAGACCAAATTCAGCAGTGTGTTAAAGGAATAATATATTTATACTGTTCATTCTACAAATCTAAGGAGAGATTATTATTACAAAATTTAAATCTTTTATAACTAAGGAAGGAATTACTCTTAATAGATGCCAACATAGAATTGATCAAGCTAAAAACACATGCCTGATTTTTTAAGAAAATAGATAAAGCAAACAGGATTAAAAATAGAAATATAAGGGTACTTTCTGTAATTGTTTAGTATTTATCAGAAACCAAAATCAGGCATATGATTCATCCTGGAGGATGAAAAACCAAAAATAATCTCATTAAAGTTAAGTAAAATCCAGGATTTCTACATTAATTGCTGATATTTTGCCACATTCTGGATATCCTAACTGATATAAGACAAGATAAAAGCAGGTATGCTGTTGGAAAAGCACTTATGGGTGATCTGAATGTCTCCATTGAATAGCCAAGAGTATGAAAGTAATATTAGCTCTAAATAAATAAAATGGCAAGTTAAAAGAAGCATTACTGTCAATAACTGTACTATATTCCAGTAATAACTAAATAAAAGAAACAAAACAAAACCGTGCTTACAATAGCATAAAAACAGCAAAATCCCGAGGAATGTGCTCTATAAAGAACAAAATCCATAAAACTTTAAAGACATAAAAGAAGACTTGAAATAAATGAATATAAATTTTGGTATTGTAAAGATATAGATTCTCCCTAAATTTATCCATAAATTAAATGTAATTCCTATAACATAGTCAAAAGAGTATAAATTGGCAAGTTAATTCTATAGAAAAAAATCTGGAGAAGCAGTTTCTTAAACATCAAACAGCAAGAATTCTTGTATTATACTAGTAAAATAATCTATTAGTCTATCTGGACTAATAGATTTTCATAACAGAATATAAAATATCTATATATCTGTACTTGTGTTTATGAATCCACCTTTATGTGGTTAAAGGTGGGTACCTTTTGCCATATTTTTTTGATGTAGAAGATGCACTAGTATATAAGATAAGATACTTTAATTTCCTAAGGACTATTTTTGAAAATATTAAGTACTTTTATCATATGGCCATATACTAATGATGATTTTAAAGTATTTCTGTACAATTAAACCCATTATTTTGTGTATGCCATTAGATAACATTATGTACTAGAAACAATAGGAAATCATAAAAACCAGAGATGCAGTCATATTCTACTAAAAATTATGAAGTTCATTGAAAGCAAATAATCTGTATTTTAGTCACTGAAAATTATCAAGAAAACCAAAAAATAAAAAAAAAAATGGAGTAAATTCTTGAACAACAAACTATAGTAAAAAGCATATAAAAAAGTTATCTTTTAAAAGGAATTTCATTATCATTCTTATCCATTAGTAAGTATCCTTTTCTTAAAAGATTTTATTTATTTAACATGAGAGACTTTGGACTCAGAAACAAACTGAGGGTCTTGGAAGGGAGTGGGGTGGGGGGATGGGTGAGCCTGGTGGCGGGTATTGAGGGCACCTATTGCATGGAGCACTGGGTGTGGGGCATAAACAATGAATTTTGGAATACTGAAAAAATAAAATAGTGCAATAAAAAAAAGATTTTATTTATTTGATAGAAAGCATGAGAGAGAGAGAGAGAGAGAGAGAGAGAGAGAGAGAGAGAGAGAGAGAGCAGGGAAGGGGCAGAAGGGAGAAAGGGAAGCTGGCTCAACACTGAGCAGGGAGCCCAATGTGGGGTTCCATCCCAGGACCCTGAGATCATGACCTGAGCTGAAGGTGGAAGCTTAACTGACTGAGCCACTCTGGTTCCCCCATCAGTAAGTATCTTGCTGAATGTTAGTACAAAACTAAACGCAGGGTGGTAAGGGGATAAAGAGATTCTAGTAGGAAGCTGCATTTCAGTAAATTTCTTTTTTACTTAATAGGCTGCAAAATGAAAATAAGTACTTGTAATCATTTTAATTTTTATTCTCAAACCCCAGAGGATCATTATCTTCCACATTAGGTAAATCATGATTCTAAAATTTGAAAACCCTTCATCTCTGCTCTGATCTAGAAGATTGTCTTCATTGCTAACATTTTCTGTTTTAGGACCTGGGGTCACCAAAGTCATCACACAGCACAAAGTCTTTAGTACTATGAAGAACATCTCTAATTCCGTTTTTGAAATGATCCCATTGCTATTTTTTATTTCACCCCACCCTATGATATTTAACACACTCCAAATTTAGTAATAGTTTAGGTCTCTTCCTTTATGTACTATTCTTAACTCAAAATTTGGAGCTAGCGTCTATTCGTCTCACTCATCCCTCCTTCAAACACCTTACTGATTGACACATCCAAGAGCAGAAATTTTCTGGTTAGTTTCATGGGTAATTAACTCTCTTCTTAAAAAATTCTATTATATGATGCAATTTGTTTAACAGTCCAATGCTTGGACAACACTTGTCTTATTATAATTTCATCCCTTCCTCATCCACCCAATTTTTGCATTAGACTGGGATAAACAAATCTCTTACCCAGATGTAAGCTATTTATGGTTTTACTATCTTCCTTAATGAGAAACAGAGAGACTTTTATTGGCTCACAGATGTCATCAAGATTCTGTCTCTTTGTGTATTTCCACTCTACTTCTCAGGAATGATGGATTTTTATTTCTATGCATGTTATCTCATTATTAAAAGAACTTTTACCTCTAGACATAGACTCACATAGCATTGCAAGGCAAGAAGAAAAAGAAGGCTCTCTTCTAAAGAGTGTATCTACCTTACTATAAAACAAAAGATTTCCCAGAAACATTCCAAAGACTGTACCTTATGTGAAATTGACAGGGCTGGATAACTTGATTACTACTGGTTCCAAGGAAAGCTGGAAAAGTAAATACCTGCTGAAGAGAGGCATTTTTGATGGCCTATGAGAATTTTTCCCATTATCTGGGTACAGAATAGGATTCTATTTAAAAAAAAAATAATATATTTTTTCAGTGTTCCAAGATTCATTGATTATGTACCATGGATTCTATTTTTAAGGAAGGGACAGCTATGGCTGGCAGGCCAACAACTACCTACACTATTTAAAAATAACAAAATATGGGAGTGCCTGGGTGGCTCAGTCAGTAAGCATCTGCCTTCAACTCAGGCCATGATCCTGGAGTCCTGGGATTGAACCCTGTATCAAGCTCCCCGCTCAGTGGGGAGTCTGCTGCTCCCTCTGCCTCTCCCCTGGATTGTGCTCTTTCTCATGCTGTCTCTCAAATAAATAAATAAAATATTTTAAAAAAAATAAATAAAAATTAGAAAATATGTTAAGTTTATACCATCAGCTCAACATACTAACTTAGTAATGTATTTTATCATGTGTAGTGATAGTGTTAGCAGTTCAAATAGCCAAAGTGTTTAATCATTTGGAGCTTATCATCTTGTTTGATAAAATACCCAATGTTGTATTTAGTTGATATTTACGAAAGCGAAAAATTAGTTTGCATCACATCATTAGTCAAATACTGGTAAAACATATTATTTTATTTTCATATGCACATGGTAATCTTGTGCTGCTTTTGTTTTTACTTGAGTATATAGTATACATATTCTTAATAAATATAATGCTTCATTATGTTGATCTAAAAAAATTGATAACCCATCTTTGTTATCATTTAAAATTGATAAGTTGCCCTTTTTGATATTGAATTACTTTAGTTACATTTGTTTAATATCATTTTTTAAACCTCTCTTTTTATAAGTTTACAACTTTCCCACTGACATTGTTTTGCCCTTTTATTTCCTCCAAGTTCTTGTTTCCTTGGTTGCTTCTGGGAATAAAATAATGCTGAGCAGCTCAATTACTATGTTCTTTTGAAAAAGTTATAACATTTGACTTGATCCTAGTGGTCTGAGCCTCAGAGTTTGGGAGTGGCAAATTTAAATATAGAAATTTATGAGGAGTAACATAAACTCTACTTCTGAATATCTGTGTGGCTTATGACTTACTATTTTGATAAGAAATATCTACCAGTAAGATGTGAAAGTTTTTCCTTGTGGTGTTGTTTTGTGTAGCTGTGTTTCATCTTTAATAGAATCATTGCTAAGCATCTCTGGCTTTTGGCTCTCTGTGTTCTATTCATGTCAAGAATGTTTTAGTTGTAGAGTGGATGAACTAAGATGGCAGAGCAGTAGAAGACCCTAGGATTGCCTTGTTCCTCAAACTCAGCTAGATAAATATCAAATCATTCTAAATACCCAAGAAATTGATCTGAGGACTGACAGAACAAATTGCATAACCAGAGGGAGAGAAGAGGCCACATCATGGAAGGTAGGAGGTATGACTATGTGATTTGGGGGAGAAGCGGATCATAGGTGCCATGGAGAGGAGGGAGTCCTGGTCACAGAAAGAGGCAAGACAGAAAGAGGAGCACACAGGGGATCACACAGGAAAACAATTCCCCCAAACCACTGACTGGAAAAATGAGAGGAACTGATTTTCATGATTTTTTTTTTTACATCCATGAGGCTCAAAGGCCAGCATTTTAGAGTTCTATGGAGTGGCAGGTGTGGAGCCTGGTGGATGTCCTGTGGAGAAGGAGGACAGATAGCTCAAGGCAGGGGCAAATGATGTGGTCTGAGGACCCCCTGGGATGCACTGGGAGAGATGATTCCCCCTTCTTGGAGTGTATCTGAGAGGTTGCATTACTTCTCTTGGTACAAAGGAGCTTGTGGGTGCCATTTCTCTCACCTACCTCTCAGCATAAACTAACTTCAGTAAGCAGCATAGCACCAACAGTGGTGTAAAATGCTTCCACCAAGCCCTGCCCCTGTGTACTGCGTAGGTGCAACTTTTCCAGGGCAAGTGTGCTTGAGAACCAGTGCAGTGGGCCCCTTCACTGGAAAACTAGCAAACCTCCCTGCCATCTCCCCTACACATGGCACACCATGTCTACTGAGCAGAGAGTTCTGCAAAGCTTCAGTTCTAGTGGAAAAAGCACCAAGTCTCTTTTAACAAGCAGAGCAGAGCACACCTAGTTAAAACTCACCACATTCTGATCAAGGCCCAAACATTCCCCACTGCAGGAAAGGAGAAACTCTGCAGAAGACTGGCCTGGAGAAGGAGAAGCCAAAACACAGCAGCAGAGTGCACACAGCATATACCAGAGACACTCCTGACACACTGGGCTCTGGACAATATGTGACTTCTTCCTCATAAAGCCATTAATCAGGAGCAGGAAACATAACAGTCTTTCCTAAAGCACAGAAGACAGAGACCTAGACAAAATGCCAAGAAAGAGGAATTCATTCCCAAAAGAGGCCACAGCCAGGGATCTATCTACTTGAAACACATATATGTATGCTTGATCCAGAATTTAAACCAACAATCAAAAGGATACTAGCTGGGATGGAGAAAAGCAAAAGCATGGAAGACACCAGTGGGAGTGTCTTTAAAAGACAAAAAAGCTAGTCGGGCCTAAATAAAAACTGCTATAACTAAGATACAAAACCAACTGGATGCAGTGGCCACAAGGTTAGAAGAAGTAGAGGAATGAATAAGTGATGTAGAAGATAAAATTATGGAAAATAATGAGGCTGAAAAGGAGAGGGAATGAAAAATATTGGATCATGAATGTAGATGTAGGGAATTCGGGAACTCCATAAAGCATCATAACACTCATGTCATAGGAGTCCCAGAAGAAGGAGAGAGAGAAAAGGGGGCAGAGGGTTTATTTGAAGAAATTATGGCTGAAAAGTTCCTTAGTCTGGGGAAAGAAACAAACATCCTGATCCAGGAGACACAGGGAATTTCTAGCAAAATGAACAAAAGCTGGACAACATCAAGACATATCATACTTAAATTTACAAAATAAAGAGATACAGAAAAAATATTCTAAAATCAGCAAGAGAAAAGAAATCCCTAACTTACAAGGGAAGAAAAATAAGAATAGCAGCAATCTCTCCACAGGAACTTGGCAGGTCAGAAAAGAGTGGCATGATTTATTCAACTTGCTGAAAAGGAAAAATATATAGCCAAGAATACTTTATCCAGCAAGGCTGTCATTCAGAGTAGAAGGCAAGATAAAGTTTCCAAGACAAACAAAAACTAAAGGAGTTTGTGACCACTAAACAAACCCTGAAAGAAATATTAACGGGGACTGCTTGAGTGGGAAAGAAAGATCAAAAGCAACAAAACGAGAAGGGAACAGATAAAATCTCCAGAAACACTGATTTTACAGATAATAAAATAGCACTAAATTCATATCTATCAATAAACACTCTGAATGTAAATGCTCCAATAAAAAGACATAAGATATTAGAATAGATTTAATAAAACAAAACCCATCTATATGCTGTCTGCTAGAGACTCATTTTAGACCTAAAGACACCTGCAGATTGAAAGTGAGGAAATGGAGAACCATTTATCATGCTAATGAACTTCAGAAGAAAGCCAGAGTAGCCATACTTACATCAGACAAACTAGAGGTTAAACCAAAGGCTGTCACATGAGATGAAGGGCACTATATCATAATAAAGGATTCTTTCCAACAAGAAGATCTAACAATTGTAACTATGTATGCCCCAACTTGGGAGCACCCACATATATAAATCAATTAATAACAAACATAAAGGAACTAACTGAAAATAATACAGAAATAGTAAGAGATTTTAACATCCCACTTTCAGTGGAGTGTTCAATGGACAGATCACCTATGCAGAAAATCAACAAGAAGTCATGGCTTTAAATGACAAACCAGATGGACTTAACAAGTATATTCAGAACATTTCATCCTAAAGCAGTAGAATACAAATTATTTTGGAGTACACATGGAACATTCTTCAAAATAATTTCTTTTTTTTTAAATATTTTTTTTATTTATTTGACAGAGAGAAACACAGCTAGAGAGGGAACACAAGCAGAGGGAGTGAGAGAGGGAGAAGCAGGCTTCCTGCCCACCAGGGAGCCCAATGCGGGGCTCGATCCTGGGTCTCTGGGATCATGACCTGAGCCGAAGGCAGTCGCCCAACCAACTGAGCCACCCAGGAGCCCCTTCAAAATAATTTCTATGTGAATTAAAATGTTTAAAATAACTAGAAGAAAATATAGCACAGTACCTTTAAAAGTTAAGCAGGAAAGAGTCTCATAAAGAAAAGAGAAAAATCACAAATCATAAAAGACACAATTGGAAAATAACTACAGAAAAATGCACAAGATCTGTGCAGAAAAAAGTGAGAAAGAGTTAAAATACAAGTGAAAGTTGAGAAATGCTGTATGCATACATATATGAAGTAATATAATAATACAAAGACATATCACTTGCATTACTATTGCCATCCTCGCTTTTAATGTGGTTTCAGAAATTGTCACATGGCCAGAAGTGGACCAGGACTAAACCCTAATTTGACCTGCATTTTGTTCTCTCCACTGGCCCCCATGTCATTAGCTGCATGTCACAGGTTGGCCTGTTAAGTCTATAATTTGGAACTTCACAGAGTTTCCCAAAGCTACAACCTTTCAGGGTGCATGGGTGGCTCAGTGGGTTAAAGCCTCTGCATTTAGCTCAGGTCATGATCTCAGGGTCCTGGGACTGAGGCCCACACTGTCAGGCTCTCTGCTCGGCAGGGAGTCTGCTTCCTCCTCTCTCTCTGCCTGCCTTTCTGCCTGCTTGTGATCTATTTCTCTATCAAATAAATAAATAAAATCTTTTAAAAAAATCTACAACCTTTCTCTGAGAAGAGTTCAGTTTGAAGTGATGTGGTCAAATCTCTAGGATGCAGCAGGATACTTTCCTCTTTCTTCTTTATATTAGTATTTCAGGTAGGGGTGGGAAGGGAATTAGAGCTGAATATGTTGCCAGACAACTGACCCAGAACCTGGGATGTCAGAGACCATTGGGAGATGGGTGAGGAACTGCTGTCCATACTCTTTTTTTCCCTTCCATCTACTGTAACCTTTGGCTGAGCTGCCATCAGTGCTTTTGGAGATGTAGGGGAGGCAGAGGACAATAGTCTCAGTTCAGAACGTGTGAGAAAAGCTGAAAACTGTATGAGGTGAAGGAAAAAGAGTCTCTGTGGTCAAATATTTCTTGGATAGGAGCTATATTTTCTGATCTAAGATGACTTTATACCAATAAATATGGGTAAAGCTAACCATTTTCTTCCTTGTCAATACTGCCTCAGCAATCAAAACTCAATTTGTACTGATTGTAGAAAATAGTTACTAATTATAGAGGTAAGACCTAATTTTTCTTTTTTTTTTCTTTCTTTCTTTCTTTCTTTCTTTCTTTCTTTCTTTCTTTCTTTCTTTCTTTCTTCTTTCTCTGTCTCTTTCATAAGATGTTATTTATTCACTTGAAAGAGAGAGTACAAGCAGAGGGAGGAGTAGAGGGAGAAGCAGGCTCCTCACTGAGCAGGGAGCCCCATGTGGGGCCTGATCCCAGTACCCTGGGATCATGACCTGAGCTGAAGGCAGATGTTTAATTGACTAAGCCACCTAAGCACCCCAAGACCTAATTTTCTAAGTTTACATAGGGATCTTCATAAAGCACAAATAACCAGGATAATGAGTTTCCATGATTTTTGAAAGTTAAGTGTTGCTACTCTTATCAGGAAATTTTGCTCTCATCCTAAACATAAATCTTAATCTAGCTCTATTCATGTTTAAACTAAAAGATTCCACTATATAATTCTATTTATTCCCTATTTTAGTTGCTACTGTTCCTTTTGGTTGAGACAGGCTAAAACAACATGCTGGAGTTTTCAGCCAGAAGGCTTTGACCATGTGAAAGTCTTTACTTATTCAAATAAAGGAGCTGAAAATTTCATGGGAACATTACTCACATATTTGAGGCATAAATACAAAGTTATATCAATTTGAGCCAGTGGTCTCAAATCCATCTGTGGCTGAACATATTGGGGAAAAAAAAGACATGAACTAGAAATAGTGATATTTTAAATAAATATTAATGATATTAAAGCATATTATAATATACCATTTTACAAATCATTTTTTGTAATAATATACCTCAGCAGGGAAGAAAAATAGTGATAGTGTTGGCTTTCCATCCAAATCGATTTAGAAATAATTGTATAACATTAATGAAAATAATTAAATACTTGTAACTTCCTTTGCTATACCAGCCAGAATTATATTAAGATTCTCCAGAGTGCTTCTGACTTTGTCATTTAATCTGGTCCAGAAATGAATGCTAATGCGATAGAGTGACTTTGCTCTTTACCCCTCACATCTATTAAAAGTAACCTGATATGTTGATGAATACAGAAATCATATTCCTGTGTTTGATCCAGATATTTCGTACTGCTTTGAGTGAACAGTGATTTTAATTTTTTAAAAAGATTTTATCTATTTACTTGAGAGAGAGAGAGTATGAGAGGGAGAGGGGCCGAGGGAGAGGGACAAGCAGACTCCTGCTGAATAGGAGCCTGAGGGAGGGCTTGATCCCTGGACCCCAAGATCATGACCTGAGCCAAAGTCAGACCCTTAACCAACTGAGCCACCCAAGGGCCCCAACACTTATTTTAATTTTTAAAGACTTTCTAAGCAGCCACTTACAGGAAGGAACAATAGAAACCCCCACATCCCTCCTCCAAAAGGTGAAAGATGAGAAATTTAGTAAGAAGAGGAAAAACAACACCAAAATGGCTCAGTTGTAGACAAATATATGTGCAGTGGACAAGATTTGATGTCAGAAATTTGGAGTGTCAGTAGTTTGGGATGAGTCTCAGCTCAGTTGTCATGTTCTAGTTGATGTTTAGAATCTCTGTTTCTTCAAGATTATGGATTTTAAAAGAAATTTTGCATGTATTGTCTTTTAAATAAAGTTATTTTTCCTTTTTCTTTATTTCCAAAAGAAGCTTTGTTAATTTTTTAAAATTTTCCTTGTTTACCCTTGTATACAAAAACCTGTGAGGATTAACTATTTCCATAGAGGTAGTCCAAAATCATGGTGATATTGTTTAGTTAATGAAAATTAAAATAAATCCAAAAATCAGAAGTCATATTTTTTAAATTTACTTATGAGAATCACAGTGTTCTTGAAAAACAAATGAGCCACTTTCTTCTTTGGTTTCTACTTATAACTCCAGAACATAATTATCTTTAATCAACAGGTTGCCGTACTTGATTATGGCAAAAGATATCATAAAAGTTAAGCAAGGCAGGGCACTGGGGTGGCTCAGTCATTAAGCGTCTGTCTTTGGCTCAGGTCATAATCCCAGGGTTCTGGGATCGAGCCCCGCATCAGGCTCCCTGCTTGGCAGGAGGCCTGCTTCTCCCTCTCCCACTCATCCTGCTTGTGTTCCCTCACTCACTATGTCTATCTCTGTCAAATAAATAAAATATTAAAAAAAAAATTAAGGCAAAATGTATTCGGTTCCTAAATTCTTTTTTGATTTTTTGATTATATTAATTTTTATTTTTCCCATAACCCAGCCACCCTATCCCGACCCCCAGCACCCTCCCAGCAACCCTGTTTGCTTCCTGAGATTAAGAGTCTCTTATGGTTTTTTTCCCTCCCTCATCCCATCTTATTTCATTTTTTCCCCTCCCTAACCCTCATGACCCACCATCCTGCCTCTCAAATTCCTCATATAAGAGAGATCATATAATTGTCTTTCTCTGATTGACTTATTTTGCTCAGCATAATACCATCCAGTTCTATCAACATCATTGCAAATGGTAGGATTTCATTCTTTTTGATGACTGCATAGTATTCCTGTGTGTGTGTGCATGTGTGCATGTGTGTGTGTGTGTCCCATTATTCTTTATCCATTCATCTGTTATTGCTAGGTTCTTTCCATAGTTTGGCTTTTCTGGACATTGCTGCAATAAACATTTGAGTGCATGTGCCCCTTCAGATCACTATATTTGTATCTTTAGGTTAAAGACCCAGTGGTGAGATTCCTAGGTTGTAGGGTAGCTCTATGTTCAAATTTTTAAGGAACCACCATACTTTTTTCCAGAGTGGCTGCACCAGCTTGCATTCCCACCAATAGTGTAGGATGGTTTCCCTTTCCCCACATTCTCACCATCTGTCATTTCCTGACTTGTTAATTTTAGCCATTCTGACTGGTGTAAGAGGGTATCTCATTGTGTTTATTTGTATTTCCCTGATACTAAGGGATGTTGAGCACTTTTTTATGTGACTGTTGGCCATTTGGATGTCTTCTGTGGAGAAATGTCTGTTCATATCCTCTGCCCATTTCTTGAATGGATTATTTGTTCTTTGGGTGTTGAGTTTGATACGTTCTTTATAGATTTTGAATACTTGCCCTTTATCTGATATGTCATTTGCAAATTCCTTCTCCCATTCTGTCAGTTGTCTTTTAGTTTTTTTTACTGTTTCTTTTGCTGTGCAAAAGCTTTTTATTGTGATGAAGTCCCAATAGTTCATTTTTGCCCTTGCATCCCTTGCCTTGGTGATGTTTCTAGGAAAAAGTTGCTGTGGATGAGGTCAAAGAGGTTGTTGCCTGTGTTCTCCTCAAGGACATTGATGGATTCCTGTCTCACATTGAGGTCTTTCATCTATTTTGGGTCTATTTTGGTGTGTGATATAAGGAAATGATCCAGTTTCATTCTTCTGCATGTGGCTGTCCAATTTTCCTAGTACCATTTGTTGAAGAGACTGTCTTTTTTCCATTGAAAATTCTTTCCTGCTTTGTCAAAGATGAGGTGACCATAAAGTTGAGGGTCCATTTCTGGGCTCTATTCTGTTCCATTGATTTATGTGTCTGCTTTGGTGCCAGTACCATGCTGTCTTGATGATTATAGGTTTGTAATAGAGCTTGAAGTCTGGAATTGTGATGTTGCCAACTTTGGTTTTCTTTTTCAACATTCCTCTGGCTATTTTGGGTCTTTCATTGTTAAATATAAATTTTAGGATTATTTGTTCCATTTTTTTTTCAAAAAAATGATGGCATTTGGATAACAACTGCATTAAATGTGTAGATTGCTTTAGGTAGTGTAAACATTTTCATATTTGTTCTTTCAATCCATGAGCATGGAATGCCTTTCCATTTTTTGTGTCTTCCTCAATGTCTTTCATGAGTGCTTTATAGTTTTCTGAGTACAGATTCCTTGCCTCATTGGTTAGGTTTATTCCTAGGTATCTTATGGTTTTTGGTGCAATTGTAAATGGGATTGACTCCTCAATTTCTCTTTCTTCTGTCTTGTTGTTGGTGTGTAGAAATGCAACTGATTTTTGTGCATTGATTTTAATATCCTGGCACTTAACTGAATTGCTGAGTGAGTTATAACACTTTTGGAGGAGAGTCTTTTGGGTTTTCCACAAAAAGTATCACATCATCTGCCAAGAGTGAGAGTTTTACTTCTTCTTTGCCAATTCAGATGCTTTTTATTTCTTTTTGTTGTCTGATTTCTGAGGCTAGAACTTTTAGTGCTATGTTGAATAGCAGTGGTGATGATGGACATCCCTGCCATGTTCCTGACCTTAGGGTAAAGGGTCTAAGTTTTTACCCCATTGAGAATAATATTTGCTGTGGGTTTTTCATAGATGGATTTTATGATATTGAGATATGTACCCTCTATCCCTACACTGTGAAGAGTTTTGGTCAAGAAAGGATGCTGTACTTTGTCAGATGCTTTTTCAGCATCTATTGAGAGAATCATATGGTTCTTGTTCTTTCTTTTATTAATGTACTATATCACATTGATTGGTTTGTGGATGTTGAAACAACCTTGCAACCTAGGAATAAATCTCACTTGGTCATGATGAAAAATCCTTTTAATGTACTGTTGAATCCTATTGGCTAGATCTACGTGAGAATTTTTGCATCCATGTTCATCAAGGATATTGGTTTGTAATTCTTTTTGATGGGATCTTTGTCTGGTTTTGGGATCAAGGTAATTCTGGCCTCATAAAATGAGTTTAGAAGTTTTCTGTCCATTTCTATTTTTTGGAACAGTTTCAGGAGAATAGGTAATAAATCTTTTTTAAATGTTTGGTAGAATTTCCCCCAGGAAGCTGTCTGGCCCTAGGCTCTTATTTGTTGGGAGATTTTTGGTAACTGTTTCAATCTCCTTACCAGTTATGGGTCTGTTCACATTTTCTGTTTCTTACTGGTTCCATTTTGGTAGTTTATATGTCTTTAGGAATGCATCAATTTCTTCCAGACTGTCAAATTTGCTGGTGTATAGTTGCTCATAATATGCTCTTATAATTGTTTGTATTTCTTTGGTTTTGGTTGTGATGTCTCTTCTTTCATTCATGATTGTATTAATTTGGATCTTTCTCTTTTTTTTCTGATAAGTCTGGCCAGGAGTTTACCAATCTTGTTAATTCTTTCAAAGTGCCATCTCCTAGTTTCATTGAGTTGTTCTACTGTTCTTTTAGTTTCTATTTCATTGATTTCTGCTCTGCTCTTTATTATTTCTCTTCTCCTGCTGGGTATAGGCTTTCTTTGGTGTTTGTTCTCTAACTCCTTTATATGTTAGAAACTTGAGACATTTCCTGTTTCTTTAGAAAGGCTTGTATTGTTATATACCTTCCTCTCAGGACCACCTTTGCTGTGTCCCAAAGATTTTGAACAGTTGTGTTTTTACATTCATTTGTTTCCATAAATTCTTTAAATTCTTTAATTTCCTGGTACTCATTAATTCTTTGGTTGGGTACTCTTTAGCTTCCATGTATTTGTGTAGTTAAGTTCTAGTTTCAAAGCACTGTGGTTTGAAAATACGCAGGGAATGATCCCAATCTTTTGCTACTGATTGAGACCTGATTTGTGACCAGGATGTGATCTATTCTGGAGAATATTCCATGCACACTAGAGAAGAATGTGTATTATATTGCTTTAGGGTGGAATGTTCTGAATATACTTGTGATGTCCATCTGGTCCACTGTGTCAATTAAAGCCATTATTTCCTTGTTGATCTTTTGCTTAGATCATCTATACATTTCAGTGAGGGGGTGTTAAATTCCCCTACTCTTATTGTATTATTATCAATGTGTTTCTTTGATTTAGTTATTAATTTGTTTATATAGTTGGCTGCTCCCATTTAGGGGCATAGATATTTAAAATTGTTAGAAATTTTCTTGTTTGGACAGACCCTTTAAGTGTGATATAGTGTCCTTCCTCATCTCTTATTATAGTCTTTGGCTTAAAATCTGATTTGTCTGATATCAGGATTGCCACCCTACCTTTCTTTTGATGTCCACTAGCATGGTAAATTGATTTCCACCCCCTTCACTTTAAATCTTGAGGTGTATTTGGGTCTAAAATGAATTTTGGGTCTAAAATGAATTTCATATCGATTTATCTTTTTTTTTTAATCCATTCTGATATCCTGTGTCTTTTGATTGAGGCACTTAGCCCATTTGCATTCAGGGTAACTACTGAAAGATATGAATTTAGTGCCATTGTAGTGCCTGTAACGTGACTATATAGAGAGTGTATATTGTATATTGTCTCCATTCCTTTCTGGTCTGTTCCTTTTAGGCTCTCTCTGCTTGAAGAACCCCTTTCAATATTTCCTGTAGGGATGGTTTGGTGTTTGCAGTTTTGTGTTTTTTTTTTTTTAAGGTTTATCTCTTCTTCTATTTTCAATGACAACATACCTAGATATGGCACTCTTGGTTGCATATTTTTCTCATTTAATGCTCTGAATATATCATGCCAGTCCTCTCTGGCCTGCCAGGTCTCTGTTGATAGGTCTGCGGCTAATCTAAAATTTCTGCCATTTTATGTTACAGACCTCATCTCCTTAGCTGCTTTCAGGATTTTCTCTTTGTCACTGAGACTTGTAAATTTTACTATTAGATGACAGGATGTGGACCTATTTTTACTGATTTTTGAGGGGGGGCTCTCTGTGCCTCCTGGATTTGATGCTTGTTCCCTTTGCCAAATTAGGGAAATTCTCTGCTATAATTTTCTCCAATATACCTTCTGCCCTTCTCTCTCTTTCTTCTTCTGGGATCCCAATTATTCTAATATTGTTTCATCTTATGGTATCACATAGCTCTTGAATTCTTCCCTCATGGTCCAGTAGTTGTCTCTCTTTTTCTCAGCTTCTTTATTTTCCATCATTTGTTTTTCTAGATCACTAATTCTCTCTTCTGCCTCGCTTATCCTAGCAGTAAGGTTTTTTATTGCACCTCATTAATAGCTTTTTTGATTTCAACTTTGTTAGATTTTAGGTATTTTATTTTTCCAGAAAGGGATTTTATTTCTCCAGAAAGGGGTTCTCTATATCTTCCATGCTTTTCTCAAGTTCAGCTAGCACCTTGATAATTGTCATTCTGAACTTCAGTTGTGACATATTACTAATGTCCCTATTGATTAGGTCCCTAGCCATTGGAACTGCCTCTTATTCTTTTTTTTTTGAGGTGAGTTTTTCTATCTTGTCATTTTAGCCAGATAAGAATAGATTAATGAGAGAACAAAATACTAAAAGGGCAGCGATGACCCCCCAAAAATATACACTAACTAAATCAGAAGAGACCCAAAGCAGAGACGGGGGGAAAGGATAAAAAAAATCTATATCTATCTGTATCTATCAGTCCTCCATATGTATATGATTATACTGGTTAATAGAACAGAGCCACACATGTGATTTTGGGTGTATTTTGGTCTGTTAGAAGAAACTGCCTCCCAAAATTTTAAAGAAAAAAAAACTTATATATGTACACAAATAATGGCATACATAATAAAGGGCTGGAATATGACTGTATAGGTTAAATTTAAAAAGTTTCTTAAAAAGGAATTGATAAGATAATATGCTGGTTGAAAAAAAGACAAAAAAAAAAAAAGAGGAAAGAATGTGATGAGGCTGGAGACTAGAACAAAGCCATGTGCTAGATTTAGGGTATATTTTTATCTATTAGAAGAAACTGCATCCCAAAATTTTAAAGAAAGAAAAACCTGTATGTATACAAAAAATAAGCTTATATACAATGAAGGGATAGAACATGACTAGAACAATAAAAATTTTAAAAGATTTTTTAAAAGAAGTTATTGATAAGATAAAATAGTTTAAAAAACATTAAAATAAGAGAGAGAAAAATTGAAAAAATAGAATAAGGAAAAAAATTTAACTTTGAAAGACTAAAGAATCATGACTAGGGGAAAAACCATGAATTTTACATGGTGCATTTCCCTAGCTTTGGAATTCTGCAGTTATCATTGATTGGTGAACTTAGTCTTGGCTGGATTTTTTTTTATGATCTTCTGGGGAGGGGCCTGTTGCATTGATTCTCAAATGTCTTTGCCCAAGGCGGAACTGCCCTGCCCTTGCCAGAAGCTAAGCAATCAGCTCAGGTTCACTCTTGGGAGCTTTTGTTCCCTGAACGCTTTCCGTACAGCTTTGGAGGCTGGGAATGAAGATGGCAGCCTCCCAGCCTCCAACCTGCAGGAGCCAAAAGCTCAGGCCCCACTCCTCAGTGTGCCCTCCAAGAAAGAGAAAAGCTGTCAGTCACGCCTGTCTCCCTGGTGTCAGGCCACGCTCAGTTCTCACCAGAGCTGTGACTAGCATTTTTATCTCTGGTGCCCAGCCCCATTCAGAGTCTCCAAACCCACCAGATTCCTGCAGCACATTCCTGCGCTGCTCCTCCAGGTAGAGGAAGGGGGGGGGTCTCCTGGATCTGCCACTTGTGGGGTCCCTGCCTGAAAACAATGGCCCGATTGTGCCTCAGATCATGTTTTAAGGTAACCCTAAGCTGAAATCCCCCTCCTTGGCTCTGAGGGGCTCCTTCTTTGCAGCCAGCTTTCCCTCTCTGAGACCTTGGAGCTCTGCTAGGCTCAGGTACCCTGGGTCCTTCTTTGACTCTGAGGTACCTGAGACCACACTGTCCCAGTAACACTTCCACCCACTGCTTAGCCTCTGGGGTGAAATCCTTCAGTGGAAAAGACTTCTAAAAATTCTGATTTTGTGCTCCTCTGCTCTATTGCTGGCCAGGAACTGGCCCCTCTTCCATGTTCTGTCTTCCCAAGTGTTACCTCAGATTCACTTCTCCACCCTACCTTCCAGAAAGTGGTTGCTTTTCTGTTCCTAGAATTGTTGCTCTTCTTCTCTTCAATCTCCTGGTGAGTTTGTAGGTGTTCTGACTGGTTTGATAACTATCTAGCTGAACTCCTGGGACCTGATGATATCTAGGTCTCCTATCCCTCCAACATCTTTTCCCTCCACCCTTTAATGTTTTTAAAAAAGATTTTATTTATTTGTCAGAGAGAGAGAAATTAAGATTGCACATTCAAGGGGAGCAGCAGGCAGAGGGAGAAGCAGGCTCCTCCCGAGCAAAGAGCCTGATGCAGAACTTGATCCCAGAACCCTGGGATCATGACCTGAGCAGTAAGCAGATGCTTAACCAACTGAGTCACCCAGGCACCCCACAGTTCCTGAAATTTTTGTATTCACTGTGGTATCCCACTTGCCATCATGTTTCAGTTAACTGCTCCATGTCAATGTAGGAAGCATTAACTTTTACTTTTCGCTTTTGTTTTCTATATTACCTGCAAAGGGCGCCTGGGTGGCTCAGTGGGTTAAAGCCTCTGACTTCAGTTCAGGTCCTGGGATCGAGACCCATGTCGGGCTTTCTGCTCAGCAGGGAGCCTGTTTCCTTTGCTCTCTCTGCCTGCTTCTCTGCCTACTTGTGATCTCTGTCAAATAAATAAATAAAATCTTTAAATCTTTAAAAAAATTTATTTATATTACTTTGGTTTTCTTTGATTTATTCTGTTGTGTATTTGTTTAATATATGTAATCATAAAGTATAATGATATATAAAAATAACTATAAATATTTAATATGTATATAGATAGAGACAATTATCACTATAGTATACCATTCTGAAAATTAGGAGTACCCTAGATTCCTATGTATTCTACTTGTCATCCAAAATGTACCCCTCTACATCTCTGTTGTTATCTCTTATGCAGTTCAAGGGTCCCCAACATTACTCTCAATTCTGAAATTACCTATGAGTTTGAGCATCCTCAGGTTTGCTAATTTTTTAGAAAAATTAACAGAACTCAGCAAAGCCATTTACTCATCGTTATGGCTTATTATAGTAAAAGGATAAAGATTTAAGTTAGCCAAGAAAAAGGTGCATAAAACAGAGTTCAGGACAGTTGTACAGAGCTATCCATTGTCCTTTCCCCATGAGGTTGTACAGAGAGGCTTTACTTCTCCTAGAAATGATGTATGACAGTTTGCATAAAGTATTGTCAACTCTGGAAGGTCACCAAGATTTGATATTCAGAATTTTTATTAAGGTTCAGTCACATACACATAGCTGAGCTCAGTGTCTGGTCCTTCCAGAGGTCAAATTGATACCATGGCCTAAGTCTACCAGATAAACAAGAACATTCTTATCAGACAGGATATTCTAATGCCTAAGAGTCATCTCCCAGAGGGCAAGGGCAAAGGCCAACCCTCTCTTTGGACGTTGTTAATTCTTTTCTGTACAACTCCTGAGTCTATGTAATCATCATTTTGCTTCTGGACTACTGCAAAAACTGAAAATCTCCCTCTTTCCCTTCCTTTAAAAGGATTTTTAAAACATAAAGCAGATAAGTTCCCTTCCTTGTTTAATATGCTCTGTTAACTTTTCATTACACTAAGAATAAATTCCAAACCTACAAATGGCCTACAAATTGACCATAATAATTCAGAGTGGACCTCTGCACTCACAGGTGATGCAATTCTCCCAGCTTCTTGGATGGTTAACTCTTAAAAATCCATCATATCTTATCTTGAATACTATGTCTTCATGGTGAGCTTTCTCTCATTGTATCTATGGTGGCTTTCTTCTCTAGTCATTGTTGAACATATTACTACGTTCTATGATTTTCCTAACACTCATTATGAACAGATACTGTTCTGCTTGCTTTTTTAGTATCTGTCTTTCTCTACTAGGATTAAATGTCCCAAGAGAAGTAGCATTGTATTTCTCCTTGGCACATTAGAACAGCCATTGGCAGATAACATCGACTCAGTAAATATTTGTTAAATGCCTGGTTTGCTGACTGGTTCCTCTCCATTGGTTTCTTGGCATTGATCTAGTTCCTTTCCTTTATGTAGCATTTCACAAAGATCATGTTTTAAACTACATATTACAGCCAGGTTACCTTTTAGTGATACATTTGATTCTGCCAAATTATATTTGTCAAAACCGTGAAGACTGCATTCATTTATACTCATTCACCCGAGTAGAAATACTCATTACACATTCACTGAATTTGTGAAATCTAAATATCTAGACTGGCAACTAAAGGCTTCCAAGGAGTTCAAACACTAAAATAAAACATTGCTACAAAGAAAGGATCATGATATGGGGTTTCAAACAACATAGTTTCTTAATAAGTTTTCAAAATTTATTAAGAATTTTGTTTTGGTTCAGCTTTGTTATTTCCTAGGATACTGTCTGCTTAGCTGTAGAAAGTCACATTTTCTGTCAGTATATTTTAAAGTAACATCTTTGATAGCTGCCACAAGGTTACTCAAAGCAGAACAAAAGAGTGCCTTATTCTTCAGCTTGGTCCCTGGATGAGGAGTCTCATAGCAGGTGTGCTTCTTAGCAAATGTCTAGACTCGCACATTAGACTGCATTCTGCCTTTTATGACATCCCATCTGTTTTTATAAGTTTTTTCATTAACTGTCATTCAACTGGATGCAATACATTTTCCCCACTAATATTACTTATAGGCAATATTTCCCTGTAATTAATTGGTGAACGGCTCACTTTAAAAAATTATCAATGACATTTTAAAAGTTTGGTGAGTTTTGAAAACTCAGTTACCAGAATATAATTTATGGACTAATCACTGGTCTTGTAGATTCCAAAAGCAAACCATATTCAGTTCAATGATTTGACTATTATAAACTTATAAAATACTTATTCCTCAATAACCAATAATTTAAAATATATCAGGTGGTTTATATGCATTTTAATCAATCCTTCTTATTAAGGTAAAGAGTTTGGGAGTCTATACACAAATATGTAAATAAGATAAAATTCACAGTATATTTTATCATATTGTTATTCAAAGCTGCTTTTTAAAAAAATTGAGGTTCACAATTCTAGAATTACTAATATAAAAACTCATAATTGTTTTGTTACTCATATTAAGTTTAAGCCTTATTTTTCTGATAGACTCACAAATCTATAATTTCACTTTTGTTATTTCACTTAAATTTTATCTATATTTTTGTAAGTTATAGACCTCTGAAAATTAGATACTCTTACTCCTGACTATGCCACATTTTCCAAGTATTATTTTATCCCCTTTCTCCCCTAACTGGCTCCTCTACAATAATGTCTTTTCTGCAAGTGACTTCGTTATCGTTTCAAGTTCCTTAGCTTAAAAATGTACTATTCCTTTCCACTTCATGCTTTTCTCCTCCTCCATAGCTAAATAGGATTATTAGATCTTCTCCACAATATCTTGTTTGTCCTTACTCTCTAAGCTTCTACAGCTCATCCCAGTAAAAACCTAGATAACCTCATAAAATTCCCACATTGGTTTTCCAGTTTATTGTTTGAATAGACATAACATTTCATTGAACATATAGAACACTACTCTTTTGCTCAAATATTGACCACGTAATCTGACCAATTTATCTTTAATTATTTATTTACCTTATCCATTTTTTTTAAAGATTTGATTTATTTATTTGACAGAGAGAAACACAGCTAGAGAGGGAACACAAGCAGGGGGAGTGAGAAAGGGAGAAGCAGGCTTCCCATTGAGTGAGCAGGGAGCCCAAGGCAGGCTCAATCCGGAGACTCCGGGATCATGACCTGAGCCGAAGGCAGTCGCTTAACCAACTGAGCCACCCAGGCACCGCTACCTTACCCATTTTATAAAGCAGGTCATATGCCCAACTTGGGGCTCTAATTCACAACACTGAGATCAAGAGTTGTGTGCTCTACCAAATGAGCCAGCCAAAAGCCTCAACAAGGTTTTTTTTGTTTGTTTTGTTTTTTTAAAGTAAACTCTATTTCTATCATGGGACTTTAACTCATGACCCTAAGATCAAGAATTCTATGCTCCACTGACTGAGCCAGCCAGGCACCCCCTTATCCATTTCTAATAGAAACTCTTTACTTCAGCTCAATTTGAGATCCTTACTCTCATCCTCTACCTTCTCTCTTCTTACAGCTACCTTTCTACTGGGAGTCAGTAGGCCCACTGCCAAAGGAATAAGTAGGCACAATTTCAGTCACATGTCCCAAAGCAAATGGGACCATCTCTAGGACCATGGTTGAGCAGGGCAGAAGCCCAGTTGTGGAACCACCTCTGCATCTACAGATATTAAGGCCTGTTACCTGGGGTGCAACTGGATGCCACTTCCCTAAGCATGCACTTGCCAGGTCTATGGTTGTGTTCCTGGGTGGGAAGAGCTGCCTCTGGACCATGGGAGAGTGAGCCTAGAGCCAGGTCACAGAGCTGTTTCAGGGCCCACAGACAGTGGGCCTGTTACTGGGGACATCAACAGACCTGGGTCCTCCTGAGTCTTTCAGTGGATAAGACTGTGGATAACCAGGGCTGGAGCTGAGTTCAGAACAGCTCCATGGCTGGTATCACACACATGCCAACAGGTGCACCACCTGGGTCTGGGACTGCCTGCTCAGTCTTGGGATCCACTGGTGTTTCATAACTGCATACCTGATCCCAAGGTCCTGAAAAAGGCATGTTTGTTTATGGATGACTGCTAAATTGTTGTTTCTATGAGGGGATGAGGGCTGGGAACTTCATATTCTATCATCTTGCTGATGTCAATTCATACATATATTTTCAAATACTGCAGCATGATCATTTTAACTAGTAAAATTTTTGTGGGGGAAAATTACATTTTCAAAAGAATTGGCTGCTTAACTGTGGCCTTGTATTTGCAGTTTATACTATCGCTTTCAAAGTAGCAATACAAATGATGAAAGATGCCTTAAGTTTGAAAGCTGGACATTTGCCACCCTCCCACTTTTAAGATGTGCACATACTTTTACTTCTGCCTCTTTCTATCTTCTAGTCTCTTCCTTTCCTATGAATGAAATAAAAGGAAGGAAAAGCACTTGTCTGAATTGGAGAGGCCATGCTGCATGGAATAAGATTAGACTCACCTTTACCTGGCTCTGTCACTCATTAGCTATGTAATGCTAGGGGACTTTTAACCAAGTTGAAGGTCATATGCTCCTTCTATTATGCTAAGTGTAATATGGTTTTCATACCTGGATTGTAGTGAGGACTAGAATAAGAGCACATAGTAGTAGGAATGCCCAAGTTTTCTAGTTATAATAATAATAATAATAATAATAATAATAATAGTAGTAGTAGTCTGGGTTATAAAAATCTATATTGAATTAGGAAAAAATTAAGGATTTTGAGGTTTTCATATTGTACTTATATCCTTATTCAGGACAAGCACTGATGAGTTCCAATGTCATACAGACTATTATCAGGATTTAGGGGACAGTATGATACAGAATTTAATTGACTCTGAAACCCTTCCATTTCTCTTCTTGAACCTTCTCTTCCTCTTATTTTCATAACTGCTTCACATATACTTGTTACTCTCATGTTGCTTTGCCTAACGTTAGTTCATATACCATTTGAGACTTGCTGTATTATTTTATTTTCCAAATTTATCACATCACTACCTAAATTAGAATTCTCTTTTCCTGGGGGCACCTGGGTGACTCAGTTGAAGTGGCTGCCTTTGGTTCAGGTCATGACCCCAGGGTCCTGGGATGGAGCCCCATGTTGGGTTCTCTGCTCAGTCTTATTTTCCCTCTCACTCTTAACTCCTTTCCCCCCACTTCTGTCTCTCTCAAATAAAGTCTTTTTTTAAAAAAAGAATTCTCTTCTGAATTGTATTGCATAGCAATATACTACCTAGTTAAGAAATAAGAAATAATTAAAGAATAAAGAGAAACTTCTTCCTCCTTTCTGTATGGGAGAAGTATATTTTAGAAATGGACCTTGATAATTTATATAAATTACTAATTGTAATAAGTCTTAGAAGAAGGAGTGCCTTAGACTTTAAAAAACCTCTTCTGGATTCATTGTTCCCTTTCCTCTATTTTAGTTGATTTATGTCTCTATTATTAAAAAAAAATCTTCCAGCCTACCATTATATCAGCAATTATGTCTGCTTTTCACATTCTTTTCAAGGCTTTCTTCTTGGTTCAAATGTCGTGTTTCATAGAGCTTGGTAATTTTTATAAAAGGCAGTGATTTTTCTCCTGTTCTCTGGTTCATTATAAAAATTCACCATGATTAGTCTCAGTGTTCCTATTGCCTTGAATAAATGCCTCTTTCCCTGAATCCCAAATTTGTTGTTTTTTTTTAAAACACATAGTTACTGGTTTACCTGTTAAATTTAAATTTATGAGATATGATATTTGTTAGGTGCAGATCTTTTCTTATGGCTGGAAATTTTCAAATAGTCTGTGATCTTTTAAAGTTAAAGGAGAAAGAGCTGTGAAGAGTAAAAAAAAATTTCAAAGCTCAGAATTTTAGGCTTTAAAATATTAGCAAAATCAAGTTTTTCTTCTTTTATACAAAACTGTGTTTTTCTAAGATGAATAAAACAATGTTTTCCCAAAGAATATACTTTTTCAACAGGTGATCAAGTAATATGGATTGGATACTATGGTTTAATCTATAACTTGGTGAAAATGTCATGGGAACTTCGGGGAGATGATGAACAGGATGGCTTCAGAAACAAAATATGGCAAATATTACAGAAAACAAAGGATCACGAGAAAGATGGGCGAATCCATAATGGCATATACATAGCTCAGGTAAGAAAAAGGTCAAGGCAATAAATTGGTACTTCTATAATCAGGAAGTGTTTGTTCTTTCTCTGTAAGGAAAATGGCATGTCCATATTCAGTGTCAGTGACTCACAGGTGAGAACACTGTTTTTAAAATTTAATACTGATCGCTGTTCAAAGATAAGAGGCTTGGAACTCTTCTTACTAAGAAGCTTGAAGAGAGAAAGTGATTTTGGGGAAGAATAATTGTTCTGCTTTGGGTTTGTGCCTGAGAGACATTTTAAGTATGCTAACCATGCATTCCAGTTTGCCCAGGTTAGCCTGGGTCTATGCCTAAATTTTCCAACTTTCTTATTAGTAGTGAATTAATTCACTCTCAAAAGTGTCTCAATTTGGATAATAAATTATTTAGTTATCTTGCTTTAAGTTTTTTCTTCCAGCATTCAACAATACACATTGCAAATCTGGATTCACTTACACTACTCTTTTTCTTTAAAGTTAAATATGTATTTTACAAGTTCCTGATTTTTCTAGTTCTGCTTGAATGACTACATATATTTTTTCTTCACATTCAAAGAAAATCATTATGAAATTAGCTATCCATTCTTCATAAAATGCAAATGTGATTTTCCAGAATGCTTTATCCATATGGTATCCTATGATATTTTTAAACTCCCACCAGTTTTTTTTTTTTTCTTTTCTATGTCTTATTTTGAGCTAGGTTAATTTGTTAGTTATCCTGAATCACACTTTTATCCTATCACTGAAGTTTCTGGTTTTTTTCTTGCTTTCACAGGTGCAATTACCCTAACACTCTTAATATCCTATTTTCTAATAATAATTAAGAATATGAATTAATGTTAACAAGTAAGGACAACAAATAATGAATTAACTCTGCCTAATGGATTGTCAGTGCATATGGGTGGGCCATTATTACAACACAGAACATCTACACTCCAGATTCTTAACAGGAAACAGAACCTTAAACTCCTTGTTTTTCAATAATAAATCTGATCTGGAGGAAAATCTTAATGGAGGACTATCTAAAAACATGCGTTCCTCTTCTCTAGACTTTTAATACCTTTTTATAGAGAAGACCATCAAGAGCTGTCCACTTGAACTACATTGGTTTAGACTGTATGGGCTTGCTTTTATGCAACCACGCTTCAGTTTTGTTCTTAGTTGTGGACAGAACAAAGAAAGGAAAAGAAAACAATGATTACTATTGTATCTATTACAACGATGACCACTCTATCACCCAGTATCCCCTTTGTTGGTATTTAGGAAATAAATTTTTAGTTTCATATGCTCTCTGAACCTTATTATTATTTTGTATGAGCTGCTCAATAAAGTTAAAAAATGAGAGTCAAATTTTGGCTAGTTTCTTTTTTAATTTTTTTTATTTTTACTTTTAAAATATTTTATTTATTTATTTGAGAAAGAGAGAGAGCATGAGACAGGAAAGGTCAGAACAAGAAACACACTCCCCACCATGCAGGGAGCCTGATGTAGGATTTGATCCCGGGACTTCAGGATCATGACCTGAGCCAAAGGCAGTTGCTCAACCAACTGAGTCACCCAGGTGCCTCCATTGGCTAAAGAGAAATAGATGATGATATGAAATCACCCAGTCTTATTATTTTCTCTTTTGCTTTTTTCATTTTCCATGAATTTTCAATTATTCATATTATTTTCTGGCTTTGCATCTATTTTCATATGCCATTTCACATTTCAAATTGATTGTATACTTTCAACAAATAAGGCAATTCAAAATTGTCATTTCTGTAATTAGATTTATTTATTTATGTGCCTGTTTTCAGGGCCAATCATTTGGTATAGGATTATCTACTTTCTTCAAAATTTTAGTAAATATCTATAGATAATTACATTTGAAATTCATAATTTAGTTAATCAGACATAGCAAATACTTTTTAGTTGTTAGGTCCAAGGAAAGATCTGAACTGTCAGTTCTGAGAAAAAAAGAGTAAACAAAAGTATAACTACATGTGCTAATTTTTTTTTAATGCATAGTGAGAAGACTTCTAAAGGATGCTTACATTCATTTTAAATAGTAAATATGTGGGAAGGCAAGTTTTCCTCAGAGAAAAATCTAAACTATAAATTTTATTTCTTGTTTTTAAAGATGTTTTATTGATTTATTTGAGAGAGTGAGAAAGCCCGCCTGCAGATGAGCGGGGGGAGTGGCAGAGAGAGGGAGGAACAGACTCCTTACTGAGCAGGGAACCTGCCATGGAGCTAGACCCCAGGACCCTGGGATCCTGGCTTGAGCCAAATGCAGATGATTAACTGACTGAGCCACCCAGGTGCCCTTAAACTAGAAATTTCTAAATGTAGTCATATTAAGTTAGATATAGTACATATTTAATATAAGAAATACTTATTTGCATTAGATAGAGTAACTGAAAGATACACTTCACTCTAGATCTATATTATCTAAAAGTTAGAGAGAGAGCATTTGGATTATTAAAATAACAAAATATGTGATTTATAGATACAAATGATAGAATGCCTAGACAGTGACTTTGAAATATCGCTTAAATTAGTTTGAATTCCCTTATTTAATATTAAAGATACTACAGGTATATACACTAAGAAATTATATAAAAATTTTCACCAAATTCAGCAGAAACCATGGAATAAATATGTATACATTGGGTCCTAAATCTATTTTTCTGTGCTGAATTCTATGGAAAACACAAAGAAATTTTAAAAATGATGTTTACACAGTAATTTTTTACTCTCTCATTCAGGGGACAGAAGATTCAGAAGATGGATTAGGGGTGCCTGGGTGGCTCAGTCAGTTAAGTGTCTACCTTTAGCTCAGGTCATGATCTCAGGGCTCTGGGGTGGAGTCCTGTGTGGTTGGGTTCCCTACGCAGTGGTCCCTCTCCCTCCATCCTCCATACCCCATCTACAGGCCCCTTGCATGCATAGGCACATACGCTCTCTCTCCCTCTCAAATAAGATCTTTTTTTTAAAAAAAGGTGGAATATTATATATATGACTACTTCCATCAAAGTTCATGGCACACAGTGGGAGTTCAGAAAAATGTTTGGTCTCTAACTTTTCCTTATATTAATAAGGAATATATTGTTGTCATCTTTAAGTAGCACTCTAGCTGGAAACTTAAATGATGAATTATGCTGAGTTA
Source organism: Spilogale gracilis (assembly GCA_004023965.1). NCBI lineage: Eukaryota > Metazoa > Chordata > Mammalia > Carnivora > Mephitidae > Spilogale > Spilogale gracilis. Next base: position 198,386 of record PITA01000927.1, read on the forward strand.
CTCAAGAGAGCAGGGTCAGGGAGTGCATCTCTTAGATGGAAATATTGTGAGTTGAGCAGAAATAAGAACACTGTGTAAGAAAAAGCTATTTGTTTACTTGCCTAGTTGGAGAAAAAGGTTTGGACTGGGCAGTAGTAGGCATTACTTTTGAAATGTTTGGGTTACCATGTTAATGTCTTAGAAACTTAGAGATGATTTCATAAAAAAAATGCTAAGTAAAATGATTACTTTTGGGAAAATATTCTTATTGAATTTTAATAGGTGTATAATTCGTGTTGGTAAAATCAGGTACATAGTTTCTTATATCTTTTTAAAATAATGAATTATTATCTTGGAACTTTTGGTACATTATTAGAGTAATTGCCCCCAATTATTTAAGACTCCTTGTATTCACAGCCTTGGCATGATTCCTTCTATGCTCAAATTCTTGGCTTGACCACATGACTTGATTTGGGCAATAAGACAATTCCAGTGTTATACAAGTGGAGATGTTACTTTTTTTATTACTTGTTTATTTTTACGATTTTATTTATTTGTGTGTGTGAGAGAGAGGGGGGAGGGAGAGAAAGAGAGAGAGAAAGACAGCTAGTGGGGTGGGGCAGAAGCAGAGGGAGAAGCAGACTCCCTGCTGAGCAGAGAGCCAGATGCAGGGCTCAATCCCAGGACCCTGGGAGCATGACCTGAACCAAAGCCAGACACTTAACCAAAATCTCCAAAGGGAGATTTTAAAAATGCTTATGTATTAGGGCCTGCCCTTTCTTGCTCTCTTGGAACACTGTAACTGTCATGGGAACAAACTCAAGTTACCCAGTTGGAAGATGAGAGACAATATGGCACAGAGACAAGTCATCCTAGTTGACCTACTGCCCTGCTCCCCTAACCCAAGACTAACCATTTCCTAACTGACTGAACAGCTGACTACAGACACATGAATGAGTCCAGCTAAGACCAGAGGAACCATTCTGCTGTGTCTGCCTTAAATTGTTGACCTATGGAACTGTGGCCTAAAGAAATAGTTGTTTTAAAACTCTAAGTTATGGGTGATTTATTTTTGCCATAGTAAAGTTGCACAGGTGAGATTTTAGTCTGCTAAATTATTTAATATAAATATTTCTTTCATCTTTATCATTTTTAAAAGGCATTGATAATAATAGGCTTGTTGAGCATTTACTGTGTGGTATGTGCTAAGCACTTTACATGCATTAATTAATTAATCCTCATAAAAATTGTATGTTATTTGTATTTTCATGCTCTTGATTTTGTAGATGAGAAAATTGAAATTTTATTTTATTTATTTATTTTAAAAGATTTCATTTATTTGACAGAGAGAAACACAGCCAGAGAGGGAACACAAGCAGGGGGAGTGAGAGAGGGAGAAGCAGGCTTCCCGCCAAGCAGGGAGCTGGATGTGGGACTCGATCCCGGGTCTCCGGGATCATGACCCGAGCCGAAGGCAGTCGCTTAACCAACTGAGCCACCCAGGCACCCCGAAAATTGAAATTTTAAATAAGGACATTTAAACTTTTTGGAAGGTGGAGTAATGGTGCCCATAGATACTGTGGTAAATTACGTTGTTTGCTTTTCTAATGTTGAACAATCATTACATTCCTGGAATGAAAACACTTGATGATGATGTAATATCATTTTTAATATTTTCATATTTGCTTTGATAATATTTTGCTTAAGAAATAAGCCAAGATGAGAAAGTCAAGTATCGCATGGTTTCACTTACTTGCAGTGGATGAGGGGTAACCTGGAGGACAGTGGGAGAAGGAAAGTAAATTGGAAGTAGGGTAATCCAGGGAGAGAAACGAAACAACAGAGACTTTGGACACAGAAACAAACTGAGGGACTTGGAGGGAGGGGGTTGGAGGGATGGGAGAGCCTGGTGGTGGGTACTGGAGACACCTAAAGCATGGAGCACTGGGTGTGGGGGAATGGGGAATGAATCTTGGAACACTGGAAAAAAAAAATTTAAGTAACAATAAAAAAAAAAAAGATTTTGCACCCATGTTAATGGATACAATTGTTCTTTATTTTTTTTTTCTTATAAGGTTTTCTATAAGGTTTTGTATCAAAGTTATGCTGGATCTATGGAACAAGGGAAGTGATTATCCTTTTTTCCCTATTGCTTGGAAGAATTTTGTAGTATGGTCATAATTTCTTCCTTAAAAATTCTGTAGTAGTCATGGATACATATGGAAAGGTTTTAATAGTGACATCTTCTCCACCCCCCGCCCCCCCCCCCAAAGCGAGCAAGCAGTAGGGGAGGGGCAGAGGGGAGAGGGAGAGAAAGAATCTTAAGCAGGCGCCAAACCCAGCATGGAGCCCAATGTGAGGCTCAATCTCATGATCCTAAAATTAAGAGTCCAGTGCTTGACCAGCTGAGCAAGCAGGTGCCCTGTGGAATTCTTTTACCGTTGGATACATTCCTAGCCTTTAATTTTCCTTGCATCAGTTTTTGTTCTAGGAATTTCATCTGTAATATCTTTTTTTTTTTAAGATTTTATTTACTTATTTGACAGATCATAAGTAGGCAGAGAAGCCGGCAGAGAAAGCAGAGGAAACAGGTTCCCTGCTGAGCAAAGAGCCCAACTGGGCCTTGATCCCAAGACCTTGAGATCATGACCTCATCCGAAGGCAGAGGCTTTAACCTACTCAGCCACCCAGGCACCCTCATCTGCAATATCTTATAAAGATATTGTGAGCAATAGTTGGCTGCTCACAATATCTATGATATTTTAATGTCATCAGGATCTGGCACGATATTCTCTCCTTCATTCCTGACTCCTATTATTTTTGCTTTTGTTCTCTTTTTAATCTATCAAGCTAAGGATGTAATTAACTTCTTTGTCTTTTAAAAAACAACTTTCAGGGCACCTGGGTGGCACAGTCAGTTAAGTATCTGTCTCTTGACTTTGGCCTGGGTCATGATCTCAGGGTGGTGAGACTGAGCCCCAAATCCAACTCTGTGCTCAGCATGGAGTTTAAGATTCTCTCCCTCCCTCTGCCCCTCCCCCACTCATGCGTGCACTGTCTAAAATAATCTTTAAAAAAAATTTTAAAAACCTTGATTCTCTTGATACCGATATTCTATGTTTTCTCTAATTTGTTTAATATCTGGTACTAGATTTATATTTCCTTCTGCTAATTTCCTTGCATTTAATATGTTGCTCCTTTTCCAAAAGTACTTCATTGTATTCATGTCACTGACTTGCCGCATTTTTCTGATATGTGATTTTAATACTATTACTTTCCCTTTACACATTAATTAAGATGTATCCTGAAAGTTGTGATAAGTAGTATTTTAATTATCATTTAATAGTTTCTAATTTTTAAGGGAGTTAATTGGTGATACTGTAAAATAAGTTAAACAACTAAACTTCAGGTATCTAATTTCTACTAGTATTTCTATTTTAAGCCATAGGTTACTCAAGTTCATGACTTAATGTCCACACATATGAAAGTTTTGCTGTTATTTATGATTTTTGATTTCTAGTTCAATTCTATGCTCAGTGATGATGCTCTCATTATTTTAAAATGTTCTTCTTTATAATAAGTGTACCTTTTAGTTATGAGTATAATCATTGTAACTTTCTTTTATGAGGGGTCTTTTTATTAGTGTTTGCATATTTATTTCCATCTTTTTATTTCAAGCTCTCTGAATCCTTATATGTTTAGCTCTTTGGAGAAGCAGTATTTTTTTTTACCTAAAGATTATGGTATTAAATTTCCTGGCTTTTTCTACTTACATTTAATATAATTACAATATATGTGTTTGTTTGTATATATTGTTATTTACCATTCTATTTGTACATCCTTTCCTTTTTTAAATCTCATTTTGTGCCTTTTTTGGGAAGATTTTTTTATTATACTGTTTCATCCCTCACCCCCTTTATTTGGTGGTTACACCTTTTACTTGTTACCAAATGTTACAAAGTGAATCCTTGTTTTATTGAACTTTACTATAAAGAAATTTAATGTTTTCTTAGGCCTTAAACTGTCTTAAAATATTTTAACTTCAGGGCACCTGGGTGGTTCAGTTGGTTATGTGTCTGCCTTTGGCTCAGGTCATGATCCCAGGGTCCTGGGATCTAGTCTCAAATATGGCTTCTTTCTCCCCGAGGGAGACTGTTTCTCCTTCTGCCTGCTGCTCCTCCTGCTTGTGCTCTCTCTCTCTCTCTGACAAATAAATAAATAAAATCTTTAAAAAAATATGTTAACTCCACTCTTTTCTCTTTGCTTACATAATCTTCCTGTTGAACATTTTAATTGTGTGTGTATATGGATGTTGTTAGTGTATGTGTTTACAGATATCAATATATTTTTTACATTTAATATTCTTTAAATTTACCTAATTGCACATTTTTTTTCTTCACTCTTCCTTCTTGACTCTCTGAACTTCTGCATGAGATTATTCTTCTGCTCAAAGAAAACCCTTTCATATTCTTTTAGTCAGAATCTCCTGGTGGCTAATTCTGTTAATTTTCCTTTACTTGAAGAGGTTTTTATTCAATTTAACTCTGAAGGGTAGTTTTATTGGCTCAGAATTCTGTGTTGGTATAGATATGACATAATGTTAAGTGTCTAATCAATTGCTCTGTTTATTCTTCCAGGCAGTGATGTTCCTTGCATCATTTTTATGACTTTGGTCATAAAGGTTTTTTTCAGTTTATTATTGGCTGGTATTTTTCTAATGTTAAATTGCATATTAATATGTCTATAGTAGGTTTCAGGAATAATAATGGCTAAACTACCTCTTTTAAATTCCCCACACCTAATCACTCAAATTACCGAAGTAATTAGCATCCATGCAGTTCTCAGTTTTTCTGTCTGTGGTCTCTGTGCTCTGTTCTTGTGTTACTCCTATGTGATCTTCTTTCCTAAATTCCACAGCTCATATTCATTCCTTTTCATGCTTAATTCCTCTGAGGAAAATAATATTCATATTTATTTCAGATTTTAAAAGATGTGGAGCACCTGGGTGGCTTAGTTGGTTAAGTGACTGCCTTTGGCTCAGGTCATGATCCTGGAGACTCCAGATCAAGTCCCGTGGCATAGGGCTCCCTGCTCAACAGGCAGCCTGCATCCCCCTCTCTCACTCCCTCTTCTTGTGTTCCCTCTCTAGCTGTGTTTCTGTCAAATAAATAAATAAATAAAATCTTAGGAAAAAAAAAAGAAAAAACAGATGCCTTCTTAAAGGAGTTAATTGGTGATACTATAAAATAAGTTAAACAACTAAACTTCAGGTATCTGAATAAGACAAAAAGGAAAGTGATTTCAAAAAGAAGGAGCACATTTGGGCTATAGGTACAATGTGTTACAGCAAATATTTTGATTTTATTAAAATAATGCTTTCTTGTCTGGAATAGTCTGAACACTTTCTGTATAACTTACCATTGAACTGTGTTTAATTTTACAGAACATGTACATGGTAAAATCAAGGTTTCCTTTTCTGTTTTTCTTTTTTGACACTACCTTGCCAACACTTGTATACAGTAATAAAGATACAAAAGTTATTTATTCCTAAAACTAGGAAAGCTTGTGTCTCAGATGCTTCCATCTAAAATAAAATATGTATTCTCCTTTTATTTCAGTTGATGCAAATTACTATTTATAGGACAACCTTTGTTTATTCTTTCCCTCCTAACACTTTGTTGCCAGAAGCTTTCCTCATATAAGGTCATTATCGTCTTACCTACACAGAGTGAAACAAAGCCTTAATGATAAACTATCATACAGTATAATGGGAAGGATTTGTTTCAGAAGGATTGAATATACCTCCATGTTCATGGAATTAAGTAGAAATTTTCTCTTTTTATACTTTAAAAATAAATGTTCATATGATAAACTATTGAATTTAATGAATAAAATTTTGTACTTATATCTCAATTTATCTGCATCACTGGTGAGTCTTTTATTAACTATACTATGTACTCTCATGTTTTGCATGTTTTTAAATCGAGAATAGCATCCTATCATCTATAATTCTTGCTACATCTGTTCATGATATTTGATGCTTAATGGAGGTTATAGGAGAGGTGAAATATTTAAGAGCATATTTGAAGTGAAAAACAATTCTAAATAAATCCCGAGCCCTTCATCTGACAAATTCAATATAAACCCAACTGTTGCCTGAGTATTTGGGAAAGAAATCAAAAACTGTCATATACTCATAGAGGCATAATAAACAAATGTTAATTGATGTGCTTTGTTTGAAATACTTCCAGGGAGACTTGCAATGAGCAAGTCTCTTCTGTAGAGGCAATTCAGCAGCATATGTTGGCACATCTAGGAAAAGTCATCAAGGATAAATGCTTTCTTCCATCTGGTATATGACCTAAAATATCAAAAAGAAATATGTGCAGCTAAAATGAATATGTGACTTTATTCAGAGTACCTTTGACTCATCAGGTAACACACTTTGTGGTTAATGTTTCATGGTGATATCTTTAAACCAAAATTTATTTTTATTCTTAATGATATTCTTATACTCCTAATATACTCTATAAAGCAGCAAAATAGAATAAACAACACTATTGAGACTCTATTCTCACAGTACCTACCTCTCTCCTCCACATATGGCTCTTCTTTTGACATAAATGGAAACTCAGTGTGAAAAGGGAGATGTATTTTTGGAAGAGTACAGTCTCTTTAAACACTTACCAGTAGAATTCTAATATAACAGGATACAGTGTTTTAAGAGAACAAAACTATTTGTAGAACTTACAGTGAGCCAGATACTATGCTAAATGTCATACATATATTATCTCACCTGTGCCCCATAACTCTTCAAGCACCATCATCACCCACACAGATGGGGGTGTCTGAGTCTAAACACAGTTAAAATAAGTGGTTGGTCGTGGATACATCTATGAGTGGCTTAACCCAAAGGCTCTGCTATTTCCACCTTGCCATGCCCAGTCTCCAAAATTAAATACAAACAAGGCATTAACATTTATTGAAGAATTTTTGTATATCAGACACGGTGCTAAAAAATGTATTCAAATTTTGTGTTTAACCTTTATAATAACACTAGAAAGGGGAGTATTATTATCATCCCATTTTAGGAATAAGAAAACAAGCTCAGAGAGGTTAAATAACTTGTACAAGATCACACAACTGGAAAGCTGGATATTTCCATCTTGGTCCTTTTCTTAATTTATTACATCAGTTCTTCTTAGACTTTAAGCTATATAGGTCTAGGGCCTGAAATTCTGTATTTATAACATGCTCCCAGGTAATGACAGATAATGAAGGTCTAAGAATCACGTTTAATAGGAGTCTCATGCTGTCCTACCTTGTGAGATTTTTTTTTTTTAAGATTTTTTTTTTTTGACAGAGAGAAACACAGCTAGAGAAGGAACACAAACAGGGGGGATGAGAGAGGGAGAAGCAGGCTTCCCACTGAGCAGGCAGCCTGGTGCGGGCTCGATCCCAGGATCATGACCTGAGCCAAAAGTAGATACTTAACAACTGAGCCACCCAGGCGCCCCCCTTGTGATATTTCTGTAACTCCTGTAGGAAATAATTTTTGGGGACTACCAACGACTCACTTCTGTTTAAAATTTGAATTTTAAAGAATAAAATTGTCATTTTTTTCCCTGCAAACAAGTTAAATACACCTAGTTTAAGGATTACTTAAGAAGTGGAGACACAACAGAGAGAGAGGAAAGAAACAGACTTTGCTGTAAACTGCTGCAATAGCTACCATCCTATTTTTTATTCCCTCATATCAAGCAGAGTTTGAGTTAGCTTACATGTTGATGTGTTTGTTACATTTCCTTAATTATTGATAGAAAATTAAAAACTCCGATGAGACTCTTGTGTATTTATTTATTAGCACTGCTACTATATCATAATTCATTGGAGAATTTCCCTTTGTACTGATTGATCCATCTGCTTGCTAACCTACATAAATGCTGGTTTTTTACCACCATTGTGCCAGTACAAAGACAAAAGGGTGTGTATCTGCCCTTAAATGTGGTCAGAATATGTGTGTGAGAAATATCTTTTAACACCACCTTCCCAACTTTAATACTTAATTAGCAAAATTAACATAAATATTCAGAAATTGCTATTCATTTCCTAGTAAAAAATGTCAAGTTCCAATAATGCAGTAAGGAAAATTCTGAATTTTAAAGTCTACCTGGGCATTGCTAAAAAGTAGGGACATATGATAAAAATGTCAATAATGTATAAAAAATGTCTAAAAATGGAGTTTGAGATAATGTTTATTGGCAGGCCAAGTAGCAGTGAATTCGTGATTTTGGTATCTGCTCTATGGAATAGTCATTAATATTTTGTGTTAGTCTACTTCCAAGAAGACATTTAAGTCTCTGAATTATAATTAGAATAATAGCTTTAAGAGAAAGAAGACTCTTTAAAAGAGAAATGATTAGGGTGGAATAATCATGATGCTATTTCACAAGTTTTGTTAATGTAAAAGTGACAATATAACATAATTGTTGTCAGCCTGGTAGAGGTTGTATCAGCTCTTCTCTGTGGTGATCTGCAAAGGCTGAAGAGTTAGTGCTCTGGACCAGGGAATTCCTGGAAACTTGCTGAGCTTCTCACTGCCTGCTAAGTCAACCCTCACAAAGCTCGGAGTGATTATTATTATCTCCATATCACAAATGAAAAGTGAGACAGAACTAAAGACAAAACATAGGCTGAAAGAGGTAACATTTCCCAAAGTTTGCGTCCTCAACTAATAAATGGAAAAGCCATAACTGATTTCAGATCTAATTGCAAAGTCCATATTATTTGCTGATTCTTCCTTCAGGAAAGCAGTAAGACAAAAATCTTTTCTAGATAAAGTAAATATGCATTTGACTGATATTTAAGACTATACTCTCATTAGTGAAATGCCTTGAACATGAGTTGGGGAGAGAAATTTACCCGGGCTTTCAATCAGTGAAACATGAAGACAGATGTAGAAATGTCTTCTTTTTCACTTGAAAGAATTGGCATCTGGATCTACAACTTATCTGGTCTGGAAAGGAAGAAAGCAAAGGGTAACCAAATGAGTCATGATAAAAACAGCATCAATATTTTGTAATGCAGGGTAATGGTACATCTGAAAACAATGTATTTTTACCAGAAATTTACCAAAAATTATTTTTGTTGGTTCATTCATTTACTCACACATTTATTGATCCATTTCTCTTTTTAAAAAAAGATTTTATTTATTTATTTGAAGGAGGGAAAGAGCATGCAAGAGAGCCAGCAATAGCCAGAAACTGGGGAAAGCAAAGGGAAAGGAAGAAGGAGACTCCCTGCTGAGCAAGGAGCAGGTGCTTGATCCTGGGACCCTGAGGTCATGATCTGGGCTGAAGGCTGATGTTTAACTGATTGAGCCACCCATCCATCACTCCTATAATAGAAGAGCTCATAGTAGTATATTTGTAAATACTACATATTATTATCGATTTTGAAGTAACTTTTCTTATTAAAAAAAATTGAACCAGGGAAGGTAAGCTGAATAAACTGTATGAGCAAACCACCGTGCCTGCACCCACCGCCCCTGGAGGTTTTCCATGAACCTGGTATCTGATGTGGTATGCAGCATGTGGCCCAAGTGGGAGGGGAACCTGGGCCAGCTTTGGTGGCCAGAATCAGATGGGGGCTGCTGTTTCTGGCGATGCTCCTACCCACGCAGATTTATTCAAATAAAGCAACTGTTGGAATGCTTTTGAGTAACTCCTCCCGGAATACCTCAGCTGCCTCTAATCTAGCTAAATCCACCACCCACAGAAGTGATAATGCTCTGCAGTCTACAGCTAGTCTCTTCGCAATTTCATTCTCTGTTCTGTATCTCTACTCTTATGAGATACAGAGTTTCCCCAGCCAAGAAACATCTCCAGTAGTCCTTTCTTATCAGCAGTTTTGCTTTCGGAGGTTTTAGTTACCTGTGGTCACCCATGGTCCAGAAGCAGATGAAGCTCGTGACCAATCATCAGAAGGTCCATAGTAGCTTAATGCTACTTCAAGACGCCTGCGCCATTCACCTCCCATCTTACCACATAGGCATTTTAACAGCTCATATGATCGCAAGGAGAAGGGTGAGTACAGGACAATAAGATATTTTGAGAGACAAAGAGAGACCCATTCACTTATCTTTTATTACAGAATATTGTTATAATTATTCTATTAAGGTTGTTAATCTTATAATTTACCTAATTTATAAATTAAATCCTATCATAGGTCTGTATGTATAGTGAAAATCTTATATAGGGTTCAGTATTATCATGGTTTCAGGCATCCACTGAGGGTCTTGGAACATATCACCATGGATAAGGCAGGGCGGTGGAGGGGGGGTGTCACACGTACTTTCCCATTTTCTAAATCCAGTCCAGATGATGTGTAGACATCCATGGTGACAAGGGAGAAACAGGTCTTCTTTGAATCTATTAATTCCATACCTTATTTTATGACACAGAAAATGTTGAGGATCCTAAAATTGAATGGTTTGGAGAGCATGTGAGGGGTTTGACTAGATAATGAATACTAATATTAAATCTGCCGGAGTTTTAAGTACAAGATGAAGGGAAAAAACATCCAAAATTAGTGATGAGATGATTTTCTTAAATGTGATTTAAGAAGTACAAGACCCATAAAACCCTGCCTTAAAAATGAGAATAGATTTTATCCTATCTAGAGACAAAGGATGAGATATGGAAAGAGATTCAGTTTTCACTTGGTTCATTAATGTCCTAAGATAGGTAATACAAAAAGCTTCTAAGATTCTATTTATAGGTACATTAAAAGGTAACTCCAGGTGTTACTGTAATTCCTTAATGTTTCAGCTGTTCTAATTTAAGGCCAATGTACTCTAGATATGATTAGGCTATCACTGCTTCTTGAGAAGTGAACTCTTTCTTTTGAGGCTTTGGATTTGACATTGCATTTGACTTTTTATATAGTAATTGATATGTACCAGGCAAGTGATGGACTGAGTCTATCACAAATCCAAGTATAATGAGTAAATTTTGCTTATACACTGATCACCTATTCCTATTCAGCAAAAGTGCCGGATTCATTTAGCTAAAATGATTCCAAAAAGTGCATTGACCTCAATTAATTTCAAAATGCTTTTTATTTCTATACATGTTGAATACTTTTTACAATTAAAAAATGATCTGTTTTGAAGGTAAAATGGACACATCTTGAAATTAAAAATACAAATATGTGAATCAAACTGTAAATCAAGTATGGGAAGTGAATAGTAGAAACTTAAATTCAGAATTTTTGTAGTCTTTCTGTAAATGCTTTTTAAAGAAACTCTATGAATCAAAATAGCCTCATTTGGAATGCTTTCTGTTATCAGTCAATATTTTTAGATAGTTAAAACCTGGTCCTAAGCCTAAAGTGTGCTGAATTTCGGAAAGTGAATCTTTCATAGCTGCCTTGAGGCGCAGAAACGTTTTTTAAAAATAGATACTCCTTAAAGTCTTTTGTTCACATGGTCACACACTGATGAGTACATGTTCCAGTATCTAATCTCCCCACGGTAGTCTTGATAACTAAGATCATTTTTTTTAATCTTTAGAAATCTACCCTGGAACAACCATATTCAATAGATCTCAAATTACTGAGTGTGTGATTGAACCTTACATTTTGTTTCATACGTGAATGTTGTATATCTATTTTGGATTCTATATTGTGTTTGTGTATTTATTCCTTTATTCATAGTAACTTCTCAGGCTACACAATTGATTTGTATTGAGCACAAAATGTAAATAAAAAGAAATGGCTAGAAAAATATAGGTACGCTAATTACCTTTTAACAGGGGAACCTGCAGGCTTTGAGACATTAACTAATTTCCTCAAAGTCACAACAGCTTCGAAATGTCCTAGACACAGTTTAGTTTTAGTTTCTTATTTCAAATTGAATGCTCTTTCTATGATTTCAACCTAGTTAATAATCAAGATATGCCACAATTGGGAATAGTATAGACATAATTATTTGTTTATACTATATACTATAAACATAGTTTTGTGTTTGACTCTTTCCCATCTTCTGGAGCTTTCACAGTAATCCCTACTTACTTACCTGCCTTTTGCTGTTTCCTTCATTGCTTTAACCCTTTATGTTTTTCAGTTTTTATCATGAGATTGCTCTCATTTTTTCCCATTATAATTTTGTCTAAATGCAATATTCAATTTTTAAATAGTAATTTGATTGAACCAAACCTGATCTTGACATCTTAAAGAGTTTAAGTTGGATGTTCATATGCAGAGAAACATTTTCTATTCCTTAATTTTCAACCACATAATCAATAGACATATAAAATGAATCCTGAGTGACTGGTAATAAACTGCTGAAAGATGGGTAATATTGAATAAAAAGAAAAATTTTAATGCAAGTTTAAAAAATGTAACACATGAGATTTTGAAACTTACATCTTCATTTATCATTACCAATTATAGTCAGAGAAAATATGCCTGTAGCCATTTCAAAAGAAGGTTTGATTAAAAATCAGTCATGGACATTATTGAACATAAATAGGAAACTTCAGAAAATAGCTCTTTCCTGACTAAAAATTGCTTAAGTATTGTGGAAATTTTTGTTAGGTCTTTTCTTTTTTTTTGAGATTTGAACATATTTAATTTAAATATAAATCCTAGAACATCTTAAGTATGAGCTAAATACAAAGCCCTTTTCAGTTTTTACTTAACACACATTTTGTTCAAAGAAAATTTATATTGTGTACAGAGAAATGAGATTCTGATTTAATAAAACATGTACATTACTTCAACTGATTGCTTAATTTCTTAATAAATATAAATATAAAATTCAGGTATGGGAACCATACAAATTTAAAATAGAAATTGTATCATTAAGGGGCACCTGAGTGATGCAGTTGGTTAATGTCTGACTCTTGGTTTTGTCTTAGGTTGTAATCTTGGTGTCTTGAGATCAAGACCTGTCATGGGCTCTGTGTTGAGTATGGAGTCTGCTTGGGATTCTCTTTCCCTCTCCCCCTCCCACTTGTGCGCTCTCTTGCAAATAAATAAATAAATCTTTAAAAAGAAAGGAAATTATTATATCATTAAATTTTTGAAATTTCAAGAATGGTTTTGTTCATGCTTAATTGTTTATTTCATTATTAACTTACAATTTAAAAAATCTTTTAGGAATCTGCTTTTTTTTCTTATAAAGGTTATTTTTATTTAGCAGGAAGAATGCAACATTAGTCAAAGAAAAGGAGCATACATTTATCTTTTATTTAAAAATGTATTATTTTCCCTCTCCTTTAATTCTATTTCAACTGATTCCTTTCTCTTTTCTTTCAACAGGCTGAGCTAAATGACCCAACTGATCCATTCACTAATTATAGTAACAAAGTCTCATCAAATGTAGGGGATGAAACTTTCTCTAAATATATAGGATGGAGAACTGCCAATGCTCTTTCCAAACTGTTCTTCTCCTCCACCGAAGCTCGTGTTATTCCTTTGAGAGAACCATTGAAAAAACAGGATCCAGTGAAGTATCTGAACAAAAAGGATTCCATGAAGAAGAGAGTTCTACATGCTACTGCAAGGTAAAATGACGCATTATTCAAAATAATCCTGTTACTCTAATATACTGCATTTCAAAGTCATGTAAATTATATATACTTATGTGCCACATGATTTAATACATTTTCCTTTTTTTAATTCAAATCTTGGCTCCAACAACTTCTAGGTATTCTATCATAAGCAAGTACTCTCAGTAACTATTTCCTCATTTTTAAAATAGGCAATATTATATAATATAAATCAGTATTTTAATAAGGTGAAAGCCTCCCTCCCATAACTGACCTTCATTTGTCTAGTCTACCCCCATCTCTCCCTATCATTAATTGCTTGTGTATCCTTCCAGGGTCTATAAAATGTAAACAAAATAAATTATATTTTAAATTCTCTCCATTTTTACATAAAAGTTAGCATTATATATATATATCATTTAGCATCTTACATTTTTTATATAACTTCATTTCTTAGAGTTTTTTAATGCCAATGTATAGAGAATTTTCTCATTATTATATTTTTAATCTTCTATGATGTTTTCCTTATTATGAATGTCTCACAATTTATTTAATCAGTTTTCCTATTGATTGGCATCTGGGTTGTTTTAGATTGTCTGCTACTATATTCTACCACAGAATTTAACCTTCCATATATGACTATTTACACATGAGAAAGAATGTTTGCAGGATAAATTCTCAGAAGTGTGATTTCCGGGTGCCTGGGTGGCTCAGTGGGTTAAAGCCTCTGCCTTCGGCTCAGGTCCTGATCTCAGGGTCTTGGGATCAAGGCTTGCATAGGGCTCTCTGCTCCGCAGGGAGCCTGCTTCCTCCTCTCTCTCTGCCTGCCTCTCTGCCTACTTGTGATCTCTCTCTGTCAAATAAATAAATAAATAAAATATTAAAAAAAAAAAGAAGTGTGATTTCCTAGAGTGTATATGCTTTTTGTCATTTTGGTAGATATTTGCAAATTGTCTTTCAGAGGAATTGTGCAAATTTGTATCCCCACCAGCAATATCTGAAGTACTTGTTTGTTTTTAGTCTTTCCAGTAGAGGGTGTTGACAAACTTTTGGGTTTTCATAATCTGAAAAATGGAATATGGTCTCTAAATATAGTTTCTTAAGGTGAGTGGTTTGAATAACTTTTATATGTTAAGAGCCTTTTGTTCTTCCATTATATGGGAATTAACTATTTCTTTTGCCCATTTTCCAATTGAGTTTGTTTCTTTTTCACTTAGCTTTGCAAGAACTACTTACCTATTAATTGATGTGTCTCTTTGTCTATGGTAAGAGCTACAAATGTTGATTTTTCCTCCACTTTTTATCTTTAAATTTTGCTTATGGTATTTTTTGCCTTAGTCATTGTTTTAGGTAATATAATTTATCAATTTTTCACTGTATATCTATTCAGGAAAGCTGTTTTCATTTTGTGATTAAAATGTTATCATATTGTTTTCTGGTACCTTTAAGTATTTATTTTGAATATTTTAGTCATTGGTCCCTTTGAAGTTCGTGTGTGTGTGTGTGTGTGTGTGTGTGTGTGGTGTGAGTTGTCAATCCAGATGGCTACTCAGTTGTCCCAACAATATTTATTGAGCCACCTATCTTCTTTCAACATTTATTCTCATTTAAAATGTTATAATTATTAAATGCTGAGTTCTACCTATTTTCTTTGTCTATGTTCTAAAAGCATTTCAGTAATTTGGAATTATCTACACTTTCAAGGTTTGGTGGAATTCCCTCTTAAACCATCAGTACTTTTTGCCTTTTCTAAGTATAGCTCTTTGTCAAATTTGCTATTTTTGCATGGTTATTGGCAAGGCTGGTTCAGCCAGAATTCACAGTTACAGCTAAATTCAGTTCTTACTGTTTGAGGTCCATGCTATACAATTATCTGAAGTATCAGTCCTGAATATCAGTCTCTTTTGTTCTTTCTCTTTCTTCTTCAGCCAGTTTTAGCATATTTTGCTTCCTTTTAATACTACTCATTTTATCCCCTTTTTCGGAATATATTTGGCCACAATTGACCAAAGTAATGTATTAAGATTCCTGTTTTTGTGGTTATTTTCTTCCTCAACCAATTTGCATTTCGTGTTTTTGCATTTTGTCTTTTATTCTTCTTAATTTAGTGTTTTATTCATTTTATATTATTTTTCTACTGAATCAGCTTTTTACTGAATCTAAAAGCTCAACATTGTCTAAGTCATTATTTGTGTTCAAAAATTATGAAAATGTTGTTCCCCAAAGGTCGACTTTACTGGAGGTCTAATAATTGGGTGGAATAAGGCCAGCAGGCAGGCTTGTTTTTTGTGTATACAAAAAGTCCACAGAAAAATAGACAAATGCTTGAGCAGCGTTTTAACATAGTTTTGAGGATTTTTTTCAAGAATTATAAAATCAGTGAGGGAGATATATACATTTGAATTGATGGATCACACAGCCTGGACTTCACTAGTTTTTTGGAAGAAAAAATATTATAAAAATATTCTTCAGCATATATTATAAATATTTGAAATGTTACAATACATCAAAGTATAATGAAAATGCCAGCTTTAAATATCAAGGGTATTGAGATTTACTTTAGAATCCCCCAAAGTATTCTATACATTCTCAAGGACCAAAGACATGGAAGAAAATCAATCTGGGACCACAGAGAGAACATCGGACAAGTGTACTTTGCCTTCTCATTACGGTCAGTTGAAGGAAAGGATAGAAAACTAGAAAAACAGAAGAAACTGGATATTGACAAGAGGAGATGAAGGAAACAGCAGGGCAAAGGGTCAATAGATAGTAAAAAGACAGATGGAGATGAATGGTGCCTGCTAGGACACAGAAAGGAAAAGCAGAGAGAGAGGAGACGTATTGGTAATGCTTAGAATAGCAGAACATGGGGGGGGCTGGGTGACTTAGTTGGTCAAATTCTTGGTTCTGACTCAGGTCATGATCTCCCCACCGTGGGATCAAGCCCTCTTTTGAGCTCTGTGCTCAGCATGGAGTCTGCTTCAGATTCTCTCTTCCTCTCCCTCTTGCTCTTTCTCAAATAAATGAGTAAATAAAAATCTTCTAAAAAATAGAACAGAAAAACAAATGTTATGAGCAGAAGAAAAGATAAAAGAGAGACTGAGAAGAGATGTACTAATGAAAATTACAAATGGAGGGATGTGGGCAGAGGTTGGGATGGGGAAGAGAATATGCAAAGACAGAGGGAAATGAGACAAAAGAGTAGTGGGGTGAGGTTATGACTCAGAGTCCTATAGGTTTTGAAGGATTAGTAAATTAAATTTCTCACCAGAGTCTACAGTTCATTACCCAAATGATAATCATTCACCATTAATCTTTGAAAAAATGTTATGTCCTTATCCATTTTCACAGCTCATTACAGGCTCCAGCAATTTAACTTAAAGTGTTTCCCAGCAGCCTCAGCATCCCTCTGTTAGGAGCACCTCATGTGGCACAGCTCAGGAGGCCCCTTTCACATTGCACCATTCATGCTTTAGTATGTGTGAATGGTGCCCTCTGGAGTTATGCATACTGCCAGCTTCCTTTAGGGATAGACTCCTCTCTGGGGACAGCAGAGGTGAGTGGAGTAGGGTTACAAATCAGTGGCCTGAAGACACAGGTGAGATCAGGCCTGACTGAACAGTCTATACTATCTAGTAGAGGTATGAGAATGAAATCCCTGCTTTTTAAAAAGTTGAAAAGCAAACTTCAGTCTAAGCTATGCATTGATGAACTGTCTCTGGCTCCCTAAACATGAAGTGTGGGAAATGTTATTTCTTCCATTTGCTTGATTCTGCATCTATCCACCAGTCTCACAGCTAGCTCCTTTTGTTGCTTCTCCACCTTCTACCACTTCCAAGTCTACAAACTGGAATTAGTGCAGTTAATGACCATCTGAGCATGTTTAAGTTTTGTAGCTAAAGCACAAAGATACAATTCAAAGCCCACTGGGTGTTCTGCTCTTTTTCACCTCTTAAAGGTCTTCGGGTGCAGGGTCATATCACCAGTTCTTCATCAAGTATTCCTAGAAACGTCCATTTTGTGCTTTCCACCAGAACAAACGTAAAGGACAGTAAGGCCAACATTTAAGGACACCTACAGAAGAGGGTAGGACAGGAAATTTAAGAGAGTATGTTTCTTCATTGCCTTGAGCACTTAAAGCATATTTACTTCAGTGTGGAAACCTGAAAATTTACTATTAAGGAGAAAATAGGAGCTTCCTTACTGATGAAGCATCTGTTACATCTCATGACCTATAATTTTTTCCAAAAAATATTTTTCTTCACTTGTGTTTTTAGCCTATAAAATTCTTTGAAAGCAGGAATTCTGTCTTTTGTAGGTATATAAACAGATATTTTACTCTGAATGATTTGCAGATTTGACTTCTTTTATGAAAATTTTTGAAGAAAATTTATTATTTTGCTTCTGTACAATGTTTTTATTTTTATTTTTTATTTGCTTTAAGTTGAACATTCTGTTAGATACATGTTCTTTTTGCCCCTTACCACTTTTTTAAAAAATAAAAAATCATTATGGTTTTTCACTGTATCATAAAACTGTAGCCAAAAATCTAGGGGTATAATACCTATACTTTAAAGCGTAATATTTCCCTTTTGTCTCTTTGTAAAAAATATTGTAAATTTACCTTAAGGCTGAGAATAATTGAGAACTCTGAAGACCAAATTTTCAAAACCAATTCCCACATCTGTTTTGCTTCCAAAGTTTCTAAGTGTATTTTCTAAGCTTATACCTTGAATCCCTATAAACTTGAAAACAACTATTTTTTTACACATATGTAAAGACTTGGAAAATTCTAACTTAAAACTTTGTTTCTGACTGTGCTTAGTTTGCTCACAAGTTTTATGTTAGAAGACTTCATGAGACCAGCACATAGAAGAGATCTGAGGTGAAACTAGCAAGAATAGGCTACGAATATCTGTTGTCATATAGGCAGGAAATTTTACATGGCCGACTTCATAAACAGTCATATCCAAGGCTACCGCATCTTCTCTGAAGCTTCCTTTATAAATGGAGCTAACTCCAAAGTAATAGAATGAGGAGTAACTAACATTTACTGAATGGCAACGAGGTGGGGAAAGGCAAATACCACAATGTCCCCTAAGAACGAGGCTTTACTGGAAAGACCAGGGTTCAGTGGTGATGATGTACATGGTTCTTTCTCATTATCCCATGGAGAGGGGGTTCTGGAGTTAGGGAAGTGATTGGACATTCACTGGGTTTGGGTTTTGAGGGAAGAGACTCTGCCTACCTGCTATTGTACCTTCTTATAATGGAAGTGTGAAAAAGACCTTCTCAAGGAAGAAATACACATTTTGGGCTCAGTTGCCAAGTCACTGAGATGGGACACCAGCTGGATAGGGGATGCTAGAAATGCCAGCTCTGCAGAACCTGGAACCTTTGGAAGCTTTCTTGTTTTTTGTTTGTTTGTTTATTGTTTTTTAAAAAGATTTTATTTATTTACCTAACAGAGAGAAACAGAGCAAGAGAGGAAACACAAGCAAGGGGAGTGAGAGAGGGAGAAGTAGGCTTCCCTCCAAGCAGGGAGCTCTATGCAGGGCTCAATCCCGGGACTCCAGAATCTGCCTTGAGCCGAAGACAGCCGCCCTATGACTGAGACACCCAGGCACCCCCTTTAGAAGCTTCCTTAATGGTTGTAAAATATAGCCATTGGGCTCCTTGTGAAGTTGGATTTAGGAGAAACTCCACCAAATGAAGGAACTCTTAGGACCCTTAGTTTTAGCCAGCAAGTTGCCAGGTAATTCAAGATGAAACTCTGATGTCATAATTGAACAATTCTGTTTGTCACCCCGTATGAGGGCCTTTTATAAACAAGGCACTGTGCTAAGCACTTAGATGTATGACCCATAGATGTAGATAGATATGAATATTTTGTCCATTTTATAGATTTTATAGATCTATAATTATCTCCATTTTGTAGATGTGGCATCTGAGAGGTTAAGTAATTTGCCCCAGGGCTCACAGTCATTGAGTGCAGGAGTTTGAATTTATGTACATTCTAACTTCTGAGTCTATTGTGATGCTTTCCTTTCATCTGGTGGCAAAGCCTTGAGTAGTTTGTTAAAAAACTTCAAAAGAGGGGTCCCTGGGTGGCCAAGTTGGTTAAGTGACTGCCTTCAGCTCAGATCATGATCTTGGAGTCCCAAGATCCAGGCTTGCTCCTGGCTCAGCAGGGAGTCTGCTGCTCCCTTGGCCTTCCCATGTCGTACTCACGCACACTCTCTCTCATTCTCTTCTCAAATAAATCAATAAAATCTTAAAAAAAAAAAAAAAAACATAAGAAAAAGCCTTTTATTTTCATTTTTTTGACTTCTGTATCTTGGTTTTCAGAAACTGATCTTGATTAAGGGGTGTTTTTTCCTGGGCCCTGCATCTCTCTAGTTAATATTAGGAAATCTATGTCAAGGTGAGGCACTTTCGGTAAATCAGAATGATTATTTTTTCCTCCATTGGCTTTAGTGAAAATCATACTGACTTACTGGAAAGTGCTTCCTCCT
Organism: Spilogale gracilis; assembly: GCA_004023965.1. Lineage (NCBI taxonomy): Eukaryota > Metazoa > Chordata > Mammalia > Carnivora > Mephitidae > Spilogale > Spilogale gracilis. The sequence goes on from PITA01000927.1 coordinate 218,433, forward strand.
TGATGTAAAATGCATATATATGAAAATAGGGAGAGAGAGAAGGAGAGATTAAAATTTAAAAAATGGAGATGTCTTAAAACTCTAATTCTGTTTTACGAAAAGAAAAAATAAATCTGTGTCTCTTTCACAAAATATCAAATATGTTTATAGTTTCTTTCTGAGTGATTTAGATTAAGTAATTTAACTTCTCTGAGCCTCAGGCTTCTCATCTTTGAAAATGTAAAAGCTGTATGTCCTCTCTGGTTTGTCCTGAAGATAAAAGAGAAAACTGTAGATAAAGAGCTTGGATATATTTGTGTTTTCCTTTTGTTCTATAATTTAATAGATTTTCTAAAAATGTTTTTTCTTCAGAATATAATATTTAATTCTTAACTTGGGAAAGTCAGGATCAATAATAAGTGGAAAATTTACATTTTTGTGCACATACATATTATTAAGCTATGAATCGTGGTTAGCAACTTTTCAAAGAGCTTATAGTTTCATGATGATTTCCTTTTTGGTTATGTTTTGTTTCCCTTCCTTTTTCTAGTTTTAGAATGAAAACACAATTCAGGATGGTTCTATGTTGTACATGCATTTTGAGGGTGTGTTGTCAAGATGAATTATGGAAGAGTAAAGTTTGTAATGTTAATAATTAACATGGCTGATCATAATTTTTAGCTGAAGAGAGATGAAGAGCATGAATGAGTCTTCAGGGATGAGTTCCTAATTTTTGAGCCTTTGTGATTTGAGTATTAAAAAAATAGATCATCAGCTCAGATCAATCACTTAAAGTGCTAAGACTTCTAGAAATTGAAGTGGTATTAGAAGTGAAGTACAACTCCCAGTGACACAAACAGGCTTCACACATCCCACATCCATTGCTAATACGTGACTCAGTTCACTTGCAGTCTTGCCTGAGAGATAAACCAGACCTCATCTGTCTTCCTATGCTTTCCTGCCTTTCCACTGGAGTCTTGGTCTGAACAGCAATTTTAAATGTCATCAGTGGGACCATAGCCTTAGCTGTCACTTTCACTGCAATGTCTTTATGCTTACACAGTAGAGGTCTAGCTTCAATATAATCATTGACCCCATGAGTTTTCCATTCATAGTAACATGATGGGAATGAAAGATCTTAAAAATGGCTAAAATATTAAAATGAACTTGATGAGTTGCAAAAATTCTATGTTTCCAATACAGGTCAGCTAGAATCAAAATAATAGCCTCATGGGAAGACAGAGTTGTGTAACAGAAAACAAAAACAATCTATTTTTCTTTAGTGTTTGGTTTATCAAGTGAACTTTGCTCTTTTTAAAAAGTAAACTTGTAACATTGTATAAGTTTAAGATGTACAGGTATTACTTTGATACACTTTATAAATTGTAATATGATTGCACTGTAGTGATATTTACCACATTACATAATTATAATACAATATTATTATTGATATTCATTTTACTGGGCATTTTAGTTTGTGGGCTATTTGCTTATTTGCTCATTACAATATGTATCTATAAGCGCCATCACTCTTCTCCCTCTATGACCTGTTAACCACCATTTTATTCTGTTATTTACAGGTTTAACTTCAGATTTCACTTACAAGTAATATATAGTATTTGTCTTTCTTTGACTTACCTTGTTTAGTTAATGTGCTCCAAGTCAGCCCATATTGTCACAAATGGGAAGATATCTTCCATTCTCATGAGTAATGTTCTCTTGTGTATTGACAACACATCCTTTTTATCCATTCATCCATTGGTGAACATTTGGGGCATTTTCACATCTTGGCTATTGTGAGTAATGGGAATGCATGTATTTCTTTGAAATCCCATTTTCAATTCCTTTGGATGTATTTTTTAGAATTCGAATTGCTAGACTGCATGGTACATCTATTTTTAATTTTTTGAGCGACCTCTATATTAATTTCTATAATGCTGGGACCAATTTATGTCCCTTCAACAATATTTAATGGTTTCTTTTTCACCCTATCCTTGTCAATACCTGCTGTGTTTTGTTTTCTTGATGATAGCCATTCTAAGAGTGGGAAGTGATAACTTATTGTGTTTTTTTGGTTTGCATTTCCTTGATTAGTGCTGTTGAGCATTTTTTCTATGTGTCTGTTGGCCATTTTGATGTCCTCTTTGGAGAAATGTCTACTTAGTTCTTTTACCCATTTTAAAAATTGAAAATTTTTTTTGTTACTGAGTTGGCTGAACTCTTCATATATTTTGGGCATTAACCCCTTATTTGATATATGGTTTGCAAAAATTTTCTCCCATTTTGTATGTTGTGTTTTCATTTTGTTAATTCTTTTGCTTTTGAGAATTTTCTAAGTTTAATGTAGCCCAGTTTGTTGAATTTTTCTTTTGTTGTTTGTGTTTTTCATGTCATTCCCCCCAAAATTATTGCCAAGACCAGTGAGTGTCTTCCCTACGTTTTCTCCTAGCAGTTTATGGTATCAAGTCTTATGTTTAAGTTTCTGATCCATTTTTAGTTATTTTTTTTTTCTGTGAGTTGTGTGTGGTAAGTGTCCAATTTCATTATTCTGCCTGTACTTCACCAGTTTCTCAACACCATGTATTGAAGAGCTGATCCTTTCCTCACCGGTATTCTTGGTTCCCTTGTTGCATATTAGTTGACCATATATGCTAGGGTTTAATTCTAGGCTCTCTATTCTGTTCTGTTGATGGATATATCATTTTTTTTTGTGCCAGTATCATCCTGTTTTTATTACCATGGCTTTGTACTATACCATTGAAATTCAGAAACACAGTACCTCTAGCTTTGTCCTTTTTTTTTTTTTTTCAGGATTGTTTTTGCTATTAGGGGACATAAGTGGTTCCTCTTAAATTTGGGGATTCTTTCTAATTTTTTTTTGTGTAGTGTTTCTTTGCTATTTTGATGGGTACTATATTGAATCTGTGGCTGGCTTTGGATAGTATGGCTATTTTAACAGTATTAATTCTCTGATCCATGAACATGGGTATCTTCCCATTTGTTTGTGTCTTCCTCAATTTCTTTCAGCAAAGCTTTGTAGTTTCCATTGTATGGATGTGCCACTTTGATTATATAGATGTGTCACTTAAGTTTATTCCTAAGTATTTTGTTGTTTTTGATATTGTGAGTGGTATTGTTTTATTTCTTTTTCAGATGCTTCATCATTAGTATAAAGGAATGCAATTGATTTCTATATGTTGACTTTGTACCTTATCACTGTACTGAAATCATTAATTCCAGCAGTTTTTAGACTGATTTTGGGGGATTTTCTAAATATAGGAGCATACTCTTGGCAAATAACAATTTTACTTTTTCCTTTCTAGTTTGAATGCCTTGTATTTCTTTACCTTGCCTAATTACTCTAGCTAGGGCTTCAGTTCTATCCTTAATAACAAGAGTGAGCATCTTTTCCTTTTTTTTCCTCCTAGGGAAAATGTTTTCAATTTCTCCATTGAATATAATATTAGCTCTGGGTTTGTCATATATGGCCTCAGTTATATTGAGGTATCCTTCTATACCCACTCAAGTTGAGGGTTTTTATCATGAAAGGATGTTGTATTTTTGTCAAATGCTTTTTCTCGGTACACCGAGATGATTGTGTGATTTTAATCTTTCATTTTTTTATGTGATGTATTACATTTATTGATTTATATTTGTTGAATAATCTCTGCATCCTCTGCATGAGGGATAAATCTCATTTAGTCATGGTGTATAATCCTTTTAATGTGTTCTTGAATTTGATTTGTTAACTTTTTTGAGAATTCTTGCATCTATATTTATCATAGATATTGGTCTATAGTTTTTCTTTCTTATGATATCCAAATCTGGTTTTGTTAATCAAAGTAATGCTGGCCTCATAGAATAAATTTTGAAGTGTTTCCTTCTCCTTGATATTTTGGAAGAATTTGAGGAGGATTGGAATTCTTCTTTCAGTGCTTGGTAGAATTCTTCAGTGAAGCCTTCTTGTCCTGGAATTTTCTGTGCTGGGGATTTTTTTTTATTATTATAAATATAATGGTTGTTTCTTTTTTAAAAAAATTAACATAATGTATTGTTTGTTTCAGGGGTACAGGTCTGTGATTTATCAGTCTTACACAATTCACAGCACTCACCATAGCACATACCCTTCCTAATGTCCATCACCTAGCCACCCCAACCCTCCCGCCTCCCTCCCCTCTAGCCACCCTCAGTTTGTTTCCTGAGATTAAGAGTCTCTTATGGTTTGTCTCCCTCCCTGGTCCCATCTTGTTTCATCTTTTCCCTCCTTGCTCCCCACGACCTCCCACCCTGTCTCTCTGATTCCTCATATCAGAGAGATTATGTGATAATTGTCATTCTCTGATTGCCTTATTTCACTTAGCATAATCCCTCTAGTTCTAGCTAGGTCATTGCAAACGGCAAAATTTCATTTTTGACAGCTGCATAGTATTCCATTATATATATACACCACATCTTTTTTATCCAATCATCTATTGATGGACATCTAGTCTCTTTCCATAATTTGGCTATTCTAGATTGTTTCTATAAATATTTGGGTACACATGACCCTTTGGATCACTACATTTGTAACTTCAGGGGTAAATACCCAGTAGTGCAATTGCTGGGTCATAGGGTAGCTCTATTTTCAACTTTTTGAGGAACTTCCATACTGTTTTCCAGAGTGGCTGTACCAGCTTGCATTCCCACCAACAGTGTAGGCGGGCTCCCCTTTCTCTGCATCCTCATCGACATTTGTCATTTCCTGACTGGTTAATTTTAGCCATTCTGACTGGTGTGAAGTAGTATCTCACTGTGGTTTTGATTTGTATTTCCCTGATGCTAAGTGATATTGAACACTTTTTCATGTGTCTGTTGGCCATTTGGATGTCTTCTTTGGAGAAATGTCTGTTCATGTCTGTCCATTTCTTGACTGGATGATTTGTTCTTTCAGATGTGTTGGGAATTTTTTCATTACTTAGATAATGTCTTTACTTATTGTTGATCTTTTCAGATTTTATAATTCTTCCTGATTCAGTCTTTGCAGATTGTTTCTAGAGTGTGCACATTTCTTCTAGGTTATGTAATTTTTTGGCATGTAATTATTCATGGTGTGGTCTCTTAGGATTCCCCGTATTTCTGTAATGTCAATTATAATGTCTTCTCTTTAATTTCTAATTTTATTTATTTGAGTCTTCTCTCCCTCCCCCAATTTTTAAGTTAGTATAGGTAAGGCTTGTTAATTTTGTCAATCTTTTTTAAGAACCAGGCTTTCGCTTTATTGATCTTTTCTACTGCTTGGGTAGAAAAGATCTTTTCTCTTTGTTTTGTTTTGTTTGTTCTCCATTTATTTCTGCACTGATCCTTATTTCCTTTCTTCTGCTAAGTTTGGGATTACTTTGTTCTTTTTGTCTAGTGTCTTGAGATGTAAAGTTAGGTTGTATATTTGAGATCCTTCTAATTTATTAGTATGTGCAGTTATTAATATTTTTATTTTATCTTATTTTTGAATTTAAATTTTAGTTTTTCAATGTTCCAAGATTCATTGTTTATGCACCCCCCAGTGCTTCATGCAATACGTGCCCTCCTTAATACCCACCACCAGGCTCACCCATCCTGCACCCCCCCTCCCTTACAAAACCCTCAGTTTGTTTCTCAGAGTTCAGAGTCTCTCATAATTTGTCTCCCTCTCTGATTTACCCCAATTCACTTTTCTTTTCCTTCTCCTAATATTCTCCATTTTATTCTTTATGCTCCACAGGTAAGTGAAACCATATGATAATTGACTTTCTCTGCTGGACTTACTTCACTCAGCATAATCTCCTCCAATCCCATCCATGTTGATACGAAAGTTGGGTATTCATCCTTTCTGATGGAGGTGTAATATTCCATTGTATATATGTACCATATCTTCTTTATCCATTCATCTGCTGAAGGGCACCTTGGCTTTTTCCACAGTTTGACTATTGTGAACATTGCTGCGATGAACATTGGGGTGCATATGGCCCTTCTTTTCACTACATCTGTATCTTTGGGGTGAATACCCAGTAGTGCAATTGCAGGGTCATAGGGTAGCTCTATCTTTAATTTTTTCATGGAATCTCCACACTGTTTTCCAAAGTTGCTGCACCAATTTACATTCCCACAAACAGTGTAAGAGGGTTCTCCTTTCTCCACATCATCTCCAACACTTGTTTTTTCCTGTCCTGTTAATTTTGGCCATTCTGACTATTGTAAGGTAGTATCTCAATGCAGTTTTGATTTGAATTTTCCTGATGACTAACAATGATGAACATTTTTTCATGTGTCCATTCGCCATTTGTATATCTTCTTTGGAGAAGAGTCTGTTCATGTCTTCTGCCCATATTTTGACGTGATTATCTTTTTTGGGGAGGTGAGTTTCAGGAGTTCTTTATAGACAGTGGACATCAGCCCTTTTTCTTTAGTGTCATTTATGAATATCTTCTCCCATTCCGTGGGCTGCCTCTTTGTTTTGTTGACTGTTCGCTTTGCTGTGCAGAAGCATTTTATTTTGATGAAGTCCCAAAAGTTCATTTTTGCTTTTGTACCCTTTGCCTTTGGAGACATGTCTTAAAATAAGTTTTGTTTATTAATATAAACTTTCCTTTCAGAACTGTCTTTGAAGTATTTGATATGTTGTGTTTTCATTTATTTTGAGATAGGTTATTTTATTTTTCTTTTGATTTACTCTTGGACCCAATGGCTATTTAGAAATGTATTGTGTAGTTTTCGTGTATTTATAGATCTTTTCACTTTCCTCTTATTGTTGATGTCTAGTTTCATACCATTGTAGTCAGAGAAGTTGGTATGACTTTGATCTTCTTAAATCTGTTAAGGTTTGCTTTGTGGCCTATCCGATTTATCCTGGAGAATGTTTCATGTCCACTTGAGAAGAATGTGTATTCTGTTGTTTTCAGATGGACGTTCTGTAGATGTCTGTTAAGTTTATTTGTTCTTAAGTATGATTCATTGCAATATTTTATTGTTTGTTTGTTTTTTTTTTTGGTCTGAATGATCTATCCATTGTTGATAGTGGGATATTGGAGTTCCCTACAATTATTGTATTGTTGTCTATTTCACCCCTAAGTTCTGTTATTAATTTACTTAATATATTTTGGTGCTTGGATATTGAGTGTACATGTTTATGATATATCTTCTTAATATATTGACCCCTTTATCATTATATAATGATCTTTTTTTGTTTCCTGTTATCCTTTTTGGCTTCAAGTATATTTTGTCTGATATAAGTAAGTATCAGCCTTTGGTTTGTTTCCTTTTGCTTGGAATATAATCTACTATCCTTTCACCCTGAGTCTATGTGTGTCTTTAGGGTTGAAATAAAGTCTCTTGAAGGCAACTTATAGTTAGATCTTTTCTCATTTAAATCCATTCAGACATTCTCTGCCTTTTGATTGGTGAGTTCAATCTATTTACATTTAGGGTTATTATTGATATAGAAAGATTTACTATTGTCATTTTGTCTTTTTCCTTCTGGTTATTTTGTTTCTCCTTGGTTTCTTTTTCCTCTCTGTCTACCTTTATAAACTGACTGTTTTTCTATGATGATTTGCTCAGTATCACCCCCTTTTCATGTTTCATGTCTGTTACAGAGTTTTGCTTTGTGGTTATCATGAGGTTTACATAAAACATCTCAGATAAAATAGTCCTTTCTCAGGGTTCCTGGGTGGGTTAGTCAGTTAGACAGCTGACTCTCAATCTTAGCTGAGGTCTTGATTTTGGGCTCCTCAGTTCAGGACCTGCATTGGGTTTCATCCTGTGTGTGGTGCCTACCTAAAAA